>OMLC01056537.1:0-11399 GCA_900302585.1 Regalecus glesne
TCTTGCCCCCAACCCATAATGCCGCAGGCTAGATGGCCCAGTGTCCTGCCCTGGTGACCCTTGTTACCAAAGTGATTAGATATAGGGAGACCTCATCTGCAAACATTTAACCAGTGTCACCCCTAATCTCCCTGGTGTCACTCTAACACCACAGGCTCTATAGGGAGGCACACACACATGCACACACATCCTCTCTACTGACTCATCAATAAGATGAAGTCACACGTTGTATTGTGCCCCATCACTGGGAGCAAACTAATTAAACGTGGTTCTATGAAAAGGATAAAGGTACTGATGACACATCTTTTCAGGCTCAATAAGCCAGGTAGTCAATCAGGTTAAAATAGTTCAATCAGGTCATCTGGACATAGGTGTATAAAAAAAAACATGAGTACCACAAAAAAGAGGTGAATCGGTTCAACTTGAACTCAGAAGTTTATTTGAAAAATGGGGCAAAAAAATACTGAAATGGAAAAAAAGAAAGAGCTTTTTCAGGCTCAGTAATCCAGGTAGTCAACAAGGTCAAAATAATTAAATCAGACCCAGAAAAAAAATTACTCTTCCATTTCGTCAGTGTTTTGCCACCTTCTTAGTGAGCCCCCTAATTTACGTCTTTGTTCCTTTAAAAAAGGAGCTGGGTGGGTCACATACTGGACTGAGAGCCGGGGGAGACATTCAGATGAATGTTGAAATGTACTCGTGTTTTTTTTTCAAACATATATCCTGATGACCTGATACAACTATTTTGACTTTATTGATAACACTGTCAGCGTGTCATATCTACACTGTTACATTATCACTGCTACATTCCGTATTCCACCCTTTGACCTCTGAACTACGACATGCTAGAGCTCTTTGAGGCCAAGTAATCATGGTCACCGTGCCTTCAGACTCTCAATGGACAGTAAAGTATAAAGACAGGCCACGGAGACTGCTGGTTTCGTGAGAGTAATTTAAACAACATAGGAGATGATGATTTAAATTCTGAGTTGTCACTCTATCTGGGCAGTCCAAGAGAGAGAGGCTGCCCCCCTCCATGGCATCTCAAAAGAACCACTTTAGAGTTTGTGTACCCCTCGAAATCAGAGTACATACCACAACAGAAAACAGATTTCCCTCCCAGCGATGTGTAATGTACCATGTCATGATGACTCATGCTGCATTATTTGTCACTCCAACATGACAGTGTAGGTGTCTTCATTATCATCTAATGGGTACCATCTGGCTGGATGGCAGGCTCCTCAGTCAGTCTTTTTTAAAGTGACAGTGGACCCTTTTTTTTTCATTGATGTAAATACTGATGGCAAAAAGGCTATAAAATAATTAAACCAATCAGCACTTGGACTGGTTCCCTATTAGTCTTCATTCACTTTCACCATGAAATTCTGTCTGCCACTGGACACGATCCCGCAAAATCAAGGCTTGGTTCATGGCACAAAGAAAAGTGTCTCAGTAATTGCGCCATTGAACAGGAAGAGGATTATATGTATATATATATAAATATAAATTATTTTTGCAGCTAGCTATCAGCAGCAGAATTAGCGGATATCTGAACAACCGAAGTGACAGTGAAAACTATCCGGCAACCGTAAAAACAAAAACAAAACAACAACAACCCAATGATGGAGGAGGTGAAGAATAGAAGGAGGGAAAGTGGTTTAAATGGAGGCAGAAGAAGAGTGAGCTTTGGATACAACACCAGAGCTCAGTCTGCGGAGTGAAGGCCCACCAAGAAGAAGAAACTACTTATCATGAGTGTACACAGAGAGGTCTGTTTTATGTGTCACAATTAGTACTGACATTATGGAGGTGAATACTTAGATGGAGCTTGGTGTATTAAGGCCAGATGCCCTTCCTAACACTCCACATTGGGTTCGAACTTGCATCCTCTAGCTCATTAGTTCTCAAAGTGCGTGCTCTATCCCTGAGGTAGCATGCCCCCCTTATTGTCATTGTACATACATACAATGACATGGGTTCTCTATATTCAACCTCTCCTATTGTGAGGGAACAGTGAGCAGCTCCAGTGCTCAGGGATCAACACCAGTTCTTTTTCCTACTCCCTTGCTCAGGGGCACAGGCAGGACTATTAATCCTGACATGCATGTCTTCTTGATGGTGGGAGGAAACTTGAGGACCTGGAGGAAACCCACACAGACATGGGGAGAACAAGCAAAGTCAACACGGAAACAACCTGGGACAGCCTGGGGCTCAAAGCCACTACCTTCTTCTTGTGTGGTAACAGCACTGGACCTATATATACTAACCAATCACAAAGAGACCAACATGTCCGACGGATTCTCCCAAAATCTTAAATCAGCACTGATATGTAGCCATGCTAACACACCTATGTTCAGTCCATCCCTGCTTCATGCAGTTGGTTGTTCGAATCCCGGCTGTGCCGTTTCCAACTGTGGCCTGAGGTCCATAGTTAGTGGGGCATAATTGGCTAAGCCTCATATGGGTATAGGGGTTAGGTTGGATAAAGGAATTTAAAAAAAGACATGTTGTCTCTAGCTTGACAACAGCCTGGCAATAGTCCCGCCTGTGGCACTGATTGGCTAAGTGTTTGTCTCCCACCTCCCACCCCCATGGTGGTCATTGGGTAATCACTTTTTCAACCGAGAAACCGCAATTTCATTTCAATATGCCAGACCAGAAGAATCAGTCAACTCTGCGGAGTGGGCGGATTAAGGTTCTGGACTCAAGAAACGACAGAGAGGGAATCCGATTTAGGTCAGCAGAGAAACGGATCTGAATCCAGACGTAGCCAGTGTCTGTTGACCATGGTAATTTCCATCATATATTTAAAATTGCACTGAACTATTTAATGTTTGTGTTTCACTTTTCGTAATGTTAGTAATGGGCCAGCACTGACCGCAGTGTTATCAGTCTTTCTGTCAAACTCCTCATCTGAGTCACAAATGTGAAAGAGCTTCTGTTACAGTGGCAAACGACTTCTTAGAAATAAAGGATGGCTACTGTCAATAGAAAAAAACACACATTTCTATTGGTTTTAACACAACACTGACATTCTGAACTTTTTGTTTTTCTTTGTAACCAATACGTCTGAGAAATGCTGAGAATTGACATTTTTTCTGCACAGTGAACGATACGGAAAGAAACCTAACATTTAAATAACATTCAAATTCCATTCATTTCTTCCCACTTTCCCTACAGATCAGGGAGAGAAAACTGGATTCAGTACCAGTCAAAAGCAAAGTGTCTATAAATCAAAGGCTACCGGTGACAAGACACAGAGACAACTAAGACTTTGGTATCAAAATAAGACAACAGACGATGAGGCAAATGGAGAAAATGAGGACCCAAGGTATTCAAAAATATCCCCCTGCGGGACTAATAAAGGAATAGCTTATCTTAAAGGCATGAGTTGCAATATAGAAATAGTCATGGCTCATAGTGCCTCATAGTGAGTGCTGATACCACAGTTATGTGTGGCTTTATGTGTAAAGCATTAATCAAATAGGAACCAAAGTAAGGTGGATTGGTGAAAAGGAGACTTTTTTATGAAGAAACTAGTTTCTTTGAGGGATTTCTCAATCTGCCTTCAACACACCACTGGAAATGACAAGAGGGTGGTTGATGGGGTAACAGCGACATCTACTGGTCAATAGTCTGGTATTGCAATTTACCAATCATCAGAAGTACTACAGTAGCATGAAGTGAATGTTTAAAGAAGTAATCCGCATCCATCGATTGTCAACCGTTTATCCAAAATCAGGTCGCGGGGTAACTGGAGCCTATCTCAGTTCTCATTGGGTGAAAGGCAGGGACACACCCTTGAAGGGCGGCCAGTCCATCACAGGGCAGAGCAATTAGAGGAACAGTGTTTTGCTCAAGGACACTTTGACACGCTTCTCTGGAGGTGTGGGGCTCGAACCAGCAACCCTCTAATTACCAGACAACCGCTCTACCCTCTGAGCCATGCCGCCCCTATGGATTCAAACACGGGCCCTTCAATCTCCAGATTAAATTGGTATTCTGCATTTAACCCATCCTATTGTGCAGGAACACTGGGCAGCTACAGCGCCCAGGGACCAACTCCAGTTCTTTTCTCCAATTGCCTTGCTCGGGTGCAGAAACAGGAGCATTAACCCTAACATGCATGTATTTATGATGATTGGAGGAAACCCATGCAGAATTGGGGAGAACATGTAAACTCCACGCAGAAAGGGCCTAGGATTCAAACTCATGACCATTTTGCTGTGGGGCAACAGCACTACCCACTGGGTGCCAAGCCACAAAGTCCTATATTTCATATATTTTCTCAGGTACTATTGAAAGCAACATCTATTTAATGTATTTGTGTTCTGTGATAGCTCCTCTAAATGCTATTTGTCAAAGGTGCTAGCTGGGTCCTCCATGCCTGGCAAATATTCAAATGTAATGGTGCTCAATGAGGAAACGTACCAAGTCTACCTGAAAGAATAGAAAAAGAAGAGACTTGTATGTAGAGTGGAGAAGAGAAAAGAGACATGCTAGAATACAAACCTAAACATCTTCCACTCATAAATTAGGTTTAATTATATGCTTGCCATGGTTTGATATATTGCTCAACATTACTGTATCGGGTGAGATTGTTGAACAATATAGCATTACCACCGATTTGTTTTTAACCAGGGTTAGTGTCCAGGGAATACATAAATTCAGAAAGGAAGTATGGGCTATGCCAGTGAAATAAACAACTATCGTAGCCTCTATGTGATACAAGATCCACAGAGTTGATAAATTAGAACATTGCTAATTCAATATTGTTGGAAAATAAATCAGAGCTTGCTTCAAAATAGGTTTTATTCATCATGCAATTACAATTTCAGCAAATAACTACCCTTATCAAATATTTGATTCCTAATATAAATTCCATTCAACCGTTGGTCAGTCAGTCAACGCTCACCTACAAACTTAAGTCAAACCCCCAATTAAACAACACATGCCAACATAAATAGAGCAGTCGACCTCATAAAACTGAAATTATAACACTTCCCATCCCACAATCCTTTGCTCCAAATGGAGTAACACCGCGACCCATCCCCCCCGAGTCACTGTGATATGATTGTTTTTATATAATTCAAAGTGTAGATGATAACCTGGTTTTACAGCTAAAATGCTTTTAGAAAATATACACTGAATGAGAGAAATGACAGCAAATTATTTAAGTTTATACTCAAAGCAGGGATGCCACATTGAGTCAATCTTGTGATGGGATGTGTGTATGTCTCTGTGTGGGGGAAGGGGCCCGGGCGTGGAAGCAAGTCGGGAGAAAGTGAGAGTGAAGTTTGGAAGGTAAATAATGGAGAAGACATAGGTTAACTTGTCTATGTTAGTCTGCCTGTTCTGGTCTATCGACCATGAAAATTTTAATTCATTTATTTCTTATTCCTTTTTTCACCGCTGATCCTCTCTCTCGTCCCCCCCCACACAGAGCCAGAGAAGAAATATGTGAAGGCGAGAGAGACCTCTTCCGTGCTCCAGGGAAATGAAAAAAATGGGCAACCTGCTGAGTGCAGTCTGCAATCCTGAAAGGTTTCGATGTGCCAGGGACTTTATCGTACTTCATCTTCGCCTGCTGTGTGACCCAGCTGAGACTCTACCTACTTGGAGAGAGGTACCCTGATAAAACAACATATAGAGATTAGATAGGATCACTTTCATCCAGCAACCCAATTCTCTTCCTGACGATACCATGCTGTGACTCTTCTTTCACTGTTTTTTTCCACTTACCCTCTGTGCCAGGGTAAAAGGGGATTTAAGGTATACATTTTGATCAATAAACATGTCAGTGGAGAATGAATTATACAGCGTGAGTAGGCACATAGCAACCGCTCAGTCATGTGAACCACAATGAACATCTAATGATAACGATCAGACTATGACCATGATTGTTGTGAAAAGTGTTTTTATGTAGTTTATGTACAACAATGTTTGTCCTTGCTTACGTTTACAATTTAACTCCGGTTTTTCCACTTTGGTAAAACATTGTAAGCAACGCATTCCTTGGCGTTGCTCCATTCGTACACTAGTCGTTGCATCTGTCAATCAGTCAATCGTGTATTGGCTGCGTCATAATTTTTCAGCCAATCTGACATCGACGTCGAGAAAGGGGGCGCGTCCGAGACGTAAACCTTGCAACATGGCGTCTCTCCGAAAAGAGTACGGAGACTGGAGATATAACGGATTTTAAACGTGAAAGCAGGCACATATTCGTCTCATAAAATGTGGCGGGGTTGACAGAAGCCACCGTGCACACGGCCTTTTAAATGATGTTTGCAGAGGTGAGTGAGCAGACGCGTGTTACACTTGTTTGTTTCCCCTGTGTGTTGGTCGGTGACAGCTAGCTGGCTGATTAGCTGTTAGCTGCTAGTCGCCCAGGTAAACATACACCCTGTCAGGGCGGGCGGCGCTCAGTATACGGACGGCTTCTCTGTTTTCAAATAACCCTCTGCTAAGTGGCAATCAGCCGAGGATTACACTGTCTTAATACGATGCGCTTAGGACATTTGCTTTGTCGACGCCGTGCCTGAATTAGCTCGTCGGAAGCTATGTGCAAATTATGTGTTTAGATTACGAGTAACGTTGTACAAAGAATGATATCTGTATCGCAATATGTCCGGGTAAGACCGACGTTTGCCGCCCAATCGATTCGTTAGATAATTGGCCAGTTTAGCGCTAGTGCTGGGTACAGTGAGCTCCTTCGAGATGGGTAGACCCTTCCAGTGTCACAGGTGTGGGTTATGCAGCTCGTTTCTCATCTGACTGTCGGTGCAGCTGAACATTCTGACACGCTGTATCATTTGGCTGTCATGGCAAAAAAGGTGCTAGAATTGAGGATTATTACAAATATGACTTATTGCAACATCAATGAGACACAGCATTGCTTTGCTTTCTACCAGGTTTACTTTGGGGAATCTTATTGGGAGGCTAAGTCTGTCGAATATCAGAGCAAGGCTGTCGATTCGTGATGTTTTCCTCGGCATTGAATTCCAGGGGAACTGGGCACTCTGTTCACTTCCTGAAATCTATCTTTATAAATGACCATGTTTAGAGTTTATGACTATGGCTGTTTGTTTATGGTAGCCGCAAGATTTCAAACTGGTTTGACGGCGACGTCATTTTTTTAGTTTGACATGTTTTGTCTATCTTATCTCATTTCATGACAGTACTACACACGTGTGGCTGACGTCTACATGTTTGGTTTGCTACATGTTTTACCTAATATGATGTCTCAACACACCTTTTCTGTTCTGAATACTTAGAAAGTTATTCTAAATCCAGTTAAGGAAAGGGTAACTACATACTCTGTTCCACCTGAGTAGGAGCTGATCTGGGCACATTTTGGCTCTTTTCCATCAGTTTAAGTAGAAGTAGCCTTTATTTTACGTTAATTGTCAAGGCTATGTGTCAGTTTGTGGATTGCATAAGCAATCACATGCTTTACAACCGTACTGACAGTGCTTTAGCGAGCACTGTCGTAGTTAAGGAGCTCGGGTGGTTGTCTAGTAATTGGAAGATTCGTAGTTGGATCCCTGGCCCCTGCAGAAAGTCCTGAAGTGTCCTGAGCAAGGCACTGAACTCCTAACTGCTCAAGCCCTGCAATGGAATAACGACCTGTCCAGGGTGTCTTCCCTGCCTTTCACTCAGTGAGCGCTGGGACAGGCTCCAGCATGACTCTGCGACCTGACTTTGGATAAGTGTTTGATGGGGGATAGATGGATGTACAATACTATATGGATGACATGCTGTATTGACCTCTGTTTGGCACTCAGCCAGGTGTTACACTATGATGTACTATGAGTACAACAACAACAACAATGTTGCTATCATATAGGACATCCATTCTATTGGTGAATAACTGGACTATGTCAGACCATCTTCTTGACATGTTTCAGCTCTCCACTAGCTTTGAAGTGTTCTCTTTTAATCAATGCTCAGGTTGAAGATATTGGGGTGTCCTGCATGCTAATAATCCCCTAGCTTCAGTTCAATCTTCAGACCTCCGCATCAGTATTGATAATTTAGCTCACTGTCAAGGACATTTTTGTTTTAGTATTTCTGTGCTATCTTAATTCAGTTGTTTGGATTACTTTCAACAAGGGATTTAGATTGCGAATGTAAACTCATTCAACTAAAAAAACGTAGAAATGTATTGCAGGTACATTTGGCTTCATAAAACTCACAATGTGAGATATTGTATTTGGAATTCTAGTACATGTTGGCTGACTGCAATAGTAGCACTATATTTGCTGTGTAACATTTGAACTGTATCAGTATTTCAAGCAAATGGCATTCCTCTCAGTTTGTGCAATGCATTTTGTATAATGAATTAGCTGAAGGGAGAATTGTTTGTGCAGTTTGTGTTCACCCATCACCACACAGAACTACCTCATGTATCACAAAAGGTGTTCCTTTCCAAGCTAAATCTCATTAAGGTGTCTTAGTCAAAGCCTGAGTGACATTGGCTGGTATACTGCTCCCATCATGCCTGTTGGTGTTTTGGTGCTCTTCTCCCTCCTTGGCTGCATCACATGATAGGAGGGAGGGTTACCTTGTAAAGAAAGAGGAGAGGCCAGCATCTTGGTGGAGATAAAATTGTAAAATTCAGGGTGCTGAATATAATGAGAATAATAGGGAAGTCTGTTTAATTTTTACCCTCATGAAACCTTTGTTCTCCCTCCTCAGTGTCACAACTACTAAGTCTTTTCTCCTTTTCTTTGAGGTGAGGAATAGTGGGTGCGTTGTTGCATGCATGTTTGCATGCTTTCTGCTCTCCTGTTATACCTGTTGCTCCACATAAAGTTAATTTAGCTTGCAAAGCATGGCTCAAGGCTTGTTAATAGGGGATTGTACAGCACAGGTTTTGAAAAGGCAAGCAGTTGGATTTGTTGAGCATTTGAAAATTATCATGTATTTCAATCACTGGGTTGTGAGTTATTTGACAGTGGAAATTGGCTGATCACCTTTAGTTTGCAGGCAAGGTCAGTCTGTTTGCGTCCCAGCCAAATTCCTGTTTACACCTAACATAGCAGAGATAGATTCAAGCAGCACTTTTTTAGGTCAGTTTCCCCACAAGTAGGTTAAAATTATAATAATAGCCTGATAGTTTCCAGATCATCACTGTGTTAGAAGAATATAGTCAGATTCAGTTTAGAATTTTTGTATATCTTATGATCAGATCTTCATAGTAACCTAACCTCCATATCGGCACATTAAATCACAGAAACTGTGGTGACAGGCATATCTATCTTAAGATTGTCATCCAAAACAGTTTGCTCTGTACTGGTTTGGCTGTGCCCTGCTTGATCATACAAAGCCAAATCCACAAGGTTTTCATTTAGAGGGTGATGACAAAGCAGCCCCTATGCATTAGATTACTTTCTATCAAAACAAAATGATGTAACATGACATGTGTCCAATTCTGAGTCTTAACATGACTCATATCCAATTCACTGGCTTAACAGTGGCACACTGTGATAGAGAAATTGAATTAGACCAAAGTTAGCCACCTAGCATTCAATATAGATTTTGAATGCTTAAATGTAAGGTACATGTTTTAGATGGAAAGCATACACAGCGTCATTCTTTACACAGGGTCATATACTTGGGGTTGAACTCTCCCACTGCTTCTATCATGCTTTTTTTTCTATTACTGAATAATATAAACCATTTTGATATTGACCCACCTTTGCACCATAACCTCTTTCTATAAATTTGGAACATTGAGTATTTTTTGGAGGGGGAGACAACATGTGTATATGGGTTAAAGTTGGATTGTGTAAAGGGAAGGATTTTAGTTAACATGCAGTATGATTTGTCTGTTGGGGCCTCAAAGCAGGAAAATACTATTTAAAGAGCTCTCGGATGCAACTATGAAAACAAAACTGTATGTTCCTGCAGTTTGAAACTCCCAAGAGTCGTCTTATGTTTTATTTATTTATTTTCTTTTCCTTTTATTTTGGCTTAGTTACAACTTTATTAGATTTACACTGATCTTACTAATAGCTGAGAACTTAGCCCTGAAGCTGACATTAAGTTTTATTTTTACGGACCTTGTGGATAAGGTCACTCAGTGGCCTACATACACATGCACACTCTCACAGCCATTAACCATTGATCTTCCACAGGAGAACTTTAATTGGCTGAGTTAACCGCTCACCCATTTGTATTTGAGCCCTTGGGTAAAGGTTCAGGTCACCTGAATGGAAATGTCCACCTCCACGCACATGTTTACTCAGTTACATGTGTGTTGTTGGATCAGGATGTGGAGAAGGGATAAATCTGTCCCCAAACTACTGATAAGCCATTGTGTGTGTGTGGTCTTGTACATGCGTTGTGCTTGCGTATGAAGTCTCAAGTCAAGGACGTCTACTGATCATACACAAAGAATTTCAGGATGGGTTTCTATAACACCACATGCATTAAAGGCTTCAGAGTGAGACCAGTTCATGTTTCCCTCAATGATGGTGTATGTGGGCTTCAGAATCTGATTATCAAGAGTGAATGTGCTGGCAGACGGCAACAAGTGTCTTAACAGTGCAATCAACGGGTGTGTGTGTGTGTGTGTGTCTGTGTGTGGAAGCTGGAAGAGATGAACTCTTGCTTGAAGTGCTGGTCACTGATTACAAGCTGTCTTTGCGGTCAAGTCAGAGTTTACGCTATGTGAAGTTTCGAGACATGAGGGTACAGGTGGTGCACAGATAGATTTGTGTATTCCACAGCTGTAGTTTGTGTCTGCTCAGTCAGTGCAGGCTTTTGTTCAGAGGCTTCATTTGCATTTATTCTAATGTGACTTGCATAAGGAATTGGATTGATGAATGTGTGTGCATTGCCACAGGGCTTGGGTGTTAATCATTGGAACAGATGGTCCATGTTTAATACCCTCTGTAGGCTCAAGCATGTGAGTTATCATCTTTACCCTGAGAGCCAAGCCATCCAAAGGCTTATCACTGCCCAGGCCACAGCTTTGCTGATAGGCTCGACTCTCACTGCCCACTCACTTACACCATTGACGTCAAACCATACTTCCATTACCACTTTGAAGTATATTCAGATTCTTCAGCTGGGATTGACATTTGTAGAACGTTACCAATGTGATTTGTCCCAAGGAAGCAGAAAACGAAAACCCCTGCCTGTTTCCATGTAGCCCCAGTCTGGGCTAATCACTCTAAAGGTTTGTTTTGATAAGTGGCTTGCTTCTTTGGGTGCAATGGAAGATCATAAGGCTTTGTCATAACTTGTCTTAACTTGTTATAACTGTGTGTGTGTGTGTGTGTGTGTGTGTGTGTGTGTGTGTGTGTGTGTGTGTGTGTGTATGTGTGTGTTATAGTCACCTGGGCTAGTGATTAACACTCGCCCCACTCTGTACCGGTACTAACAATGTGATG
>OMLC01056538.1:0-17196 GCA_900302585.1 Regalecus glesne
CACCTCTACTCACAGCATCGGATTTGGAACCAAGGTCTTAGATAGGAGTTGGACTTTATACTATTCAGGAGTTGCCCAAGGTGAGAGACGCCGGGCAGGTGTAGGGATTCTCTTAAGACCCCGGCTGAGGGCCACTGTATTGGAATGTAACCCTGTGGATGAGAGAGTCATGTCCCTACGCTTTAGGATTATGGGAGGAAAAACGCTGACTGTTGTCTGTGCCTATGCACCAAATAGTACTTCAGAGTATTCAACCTTTTTGGGGACCCTGGATTGAGTCCTGAATGAAACCCCTGTAGGGAACTCTATCATTTTTCTGGGAGACTTCAATGCACATGTGGGTAATGATGGAGACACTTGGAGGGGTGTGATTGGGAACCCAAGTGGTGCTTTATTGTTGGACTTTTGGGCTAGTCATGGATTGCCCATAACAAACACCATGTTCCAACATAAGGATGCTCATAAGTGTACATGGCACCAGAGCACCTTAGGGCAAAAATCAATGATAGATTTCGTAATTGTAGCATCTGATTTAAGGCCACATATCTTGGACACACGGGTGAAGAGAAAAGCAGAGCTGTCAACTGACCACCATCTAGTGGTGAAATGGGTCAGGTGGAGAGGGAAGCCTCAGGACAGACCTGGTAAGCCCAAACGTGTATTGTGGGTGAACTGGGAACGCTTAGAGGAGGACTCTGTCAAGAAGACCTTCAACTCTCACCTACAGCAGAGCTTTTCTGGCATCCCTGTAGAGGTTGGGGACATTGAGCAGAGTGGGCTATGTTCAAAGCTTCCATTACTGAAGCTGCAACTATGAGCTGTGGTCTCAAGGTCATAGGTGCCTCAAGGGGTGGTAACCCACCAACACCCTGGTGGACACCAACAGTTAGGGAAGATGTCTGACTGAAGAAGGAGGCCTTCCGGGATAAGTTATCCCGGGAGACTCCAGAGACAGTTGCAAGGTACAAACAGACCCGAAGGACGGCAGCCTCAGTAGTGAAAGAGGCAAAGCAGCGAGTGTGGGAGGAGTTTGGGGAAGCCATGGAGAAGGACTTTAGGTCAGCACCAAAGAGCTTCTGGAAAACCATCCGGCACCTCAGGAGGGGAAAATGGGGAACCATTCAAGCTGTTGAAGGAAGTCCTGAACCCAACTAACCCTCCCTCTAGGATAGAGACAGAGCTGGAGGATGATGGAGGATCAACATCAATTTCCCTGGAGGAGGCTACTGAGGTAGTCAAAAAACTCCACAGTGGCAAAGCCCCAGGGATTGATGAGATCCGTCCAGAGATGCTGAAGGCTTTGGGTGTTGAGGGACTGTCATGGATGACACGTCTCTTCAACATTGCCTGGAATTCTGGGACAGTGCCTAAAGAGTGGCAGACAGGGGTGGTGGTCCCAGTGTTCAAAAAAGGGGACCAGAGGGTGTGTGGTAATTACAGAGGCATCACATTACTCAGCCTCCCTGGAAAGGTCTACTCTAAGGTGCTGGAAAGGAGGGTCTGGCCAATAATCGAACCACAGATTGAGGAGGAACAATGTGGATTCCGTCCTGGTAGTGGAACAACAGACCAGCTCACAAGGATCCTGGATGGGGCCTGGGAGTATGCCCATCCGGTCTACATATGTTTTATAGATCTGAAGAAGTGAGAGGTGCAGTGGTAGTATGGAATACAGGGTCTCTAGTCAGGGCCATCCAATCTCTGTATGCCCAAGGCGAGAGCTGTGTCTGGGTTCTAGGTTGTAAGTCAGACGCCTTGCTGTCGGGGGTTGGCCTCTGCCAGGGCTCCATCTTGTCACCTATCCTGTTTGTGATCTTCATGGACAGGAATTCAAGCCATAGTGATAGAAGAGAGGAGGTATAAGAGAGCTGTCGTCTGGCACTCGAAAAGATGCAGCTTCGATCCTTGTCCTGCAGAAAGTATGTCGAGGTGTCCTGGAGCAAGACACTGCTCCCTGAGCGCCATATGGTAGCAGCTCCCTCCACCTATACAATATGATAGGTTAAAAGACGGATAAAATTTAAATTTTAGCCCTTATCAGTTCCACAAGGAACTGATAAGGGAATCCATTTTTTTTTTTTCCTAAACATTTGTCTCAATGAATTAACACAATTTCGCAAATTCCTGCTCTGGCCGTGGGGGCGCTGCTGCGCACTGTAAAATAGCCACTGTGCAATTCGAACCCCATGGTAGATGCACTCTGAATAATTGGCGTACACATTATTCTCTGATCAAAAGTTGTTCAGTTAGCAAATTTATTAATTACACTGTATTAATAATTAAATATAACTGAACTGGTCATATTCTCGATACCCACTTTTGTTGAAGACCAGCAGGACAAGGTAACCACGTCAGGCTGAGCAGTAGTACTCTGACGTGGAACCCGGAAGTGACGGCTCTAGATAGAACCATGATGAGATCAGTAAGTGGCGATTTTTTTGGTCATGTTTTCGCTTATTATGGGCAGTAAGTTTATCCTTCAATTAAGACCTACTAGTATTCTGGGAATTACTGCAGGATACTGAACCTTGATCTAAATGTTAGTATACAAATATGTCTATCAAGCAGAGCATAGTGTTGCTAACCAGTGGTTAGCATGTTTTCTTAGGTAGGCCATTTGTTGACATGTTTGCAGAGTTGACCAACGTAACTAGTCTTTGCTTATACCGTTGGCTTTTCAGCTGACACGGTTGACCGTATGATTGCTAATATTAACTATCGACCTAAATATTTTTTTCATATTCACCGTTTTCGTGTTATAACACTTGCTAACCCCTCGAACTGGACTCATACCTCTGCTATTGAGTTTTAGCATCAGTACGCTAATTCGACGACAAGGGGGTGCCGTTATTGGCTATCTTCATTAAGATCCATTTAACTTTACATTTGATTTAGTGTTTAGGCCTCAGCAGTTTTTCAGAAAAAAGTGCTTACAAAGTCACACTGAATTTGACCTTAAATCTCCTTAATAGTTTGCAATCACACTCTGTTGATAGGACATGGTAATTGTACAAGACAGAGACGATGTTCATTTTATTTAAGCTGCATTCGTCAAATTGAAAAAAACAAAACAAGCTAGTGCTCCAAATTTAAGGGACTGGACAGATTGTAAACTCTGCACAAGACAGCAGAAAGATATAAATTAACGACAAAAATGAAAACACTACCCTAAATACGGGAATGGGCTCATAAACATCATTTGTCCAAACGAGCACCCAATGCACCCAGAATATGGTCCCTTGTTTTGACTAGGTTCTTGCATAGATGTCCAAATTAGAGTTTAAGGGAGTATTATGAATACAATTAGTCTTGTTATGTATAACATAGGAAGTTAAAGGTTTGTATTAAAAAGTGAATGCTGCTCTATAGATTGTTTTTTTAACTAAAGAACTGTGCTATTCTCAATTTCTCATGAAAACATCTACACTGTCTTTTATCATTTGAGCACATAATCTTTGATTGCATTTACGAATAACGATAGGAGAAAATTTGAATCTAGTGTATTTCACTGAAGTGTTTCATGGCTAGATATAAAAAGATTTGGGTAAAGGTCAAAATTGTAAAACATGTTGAATTTCCAAAAGTTCCAAAAGTCTCTTCCTTATTGATCCCCTAGGATTCCAATGATGATGATGTCTCCCTGTTTGATGCAGAGGAGGATGCAGGGAGGAAGTCAAAGAAAGGAAAGATCAAGTATGTTCCCTCGTATATTTAGCTCAGTTCATTCACACAAAACTTATGGCATAGTTGACTGACCATATACTATTAATTGCAAAAATATTCATTATGGGTCTACCATACATTGGACCTATCTTGTATTTATTTCAGTCTTTTTTTTGTCTTTTCAGACATCCAGTCGCATCTTTCTTTCACCTCTTTTTTCGAGTTAGTGCTATCTTTGTGTACCTGTTATGTGAGCTTTTGAGTAATAGTTTCATCGCTTGCATGGTCACGATAATACTCCTGCTATCATGTGACTTCTGGACTGTCAAGGTAGGCCAATTGAAGTATCTTTATTTTTAAACAAAACATCACATTTGTTTGTTCAATGTTAAAAATGTATTAATATGTGCAGTAATGTGCTAAACATAAGCCTCTTCCATTTTTATAGAACATCACTGGCAGGTTGATGGTCGGTCTGAGGTGGTGGAACCAGGTGGATGATGATGGACAGAACCACTGGTTGTTTGAGTCCAGAAAAGTAAGGACAACCAGCCAAATTTAAACACTGTTCCCTGTGCCTCAGATGTAGTGGATATTTTCATTGTATTGAATTTCAATAGTTGCTCATTTATGGCGCAAGCCATTAACCCCGATGTACATTGTTGACCCATTGTACAAGTCCGGATTTGAAATGCATCACTGACTGTCCAGATGCATAATAACATCTGCAGAGTATGAGAATATCCTATGTTTCTTTCTCAGGGGACTGGAAAGCAGGCCTCGAATTCTGAGTCACGAATCTTCTGGCTTGGGCTGATTGTGTGTCCCGTCCTCTGGGTTGTTTTTGCCTTCAGTACCCTCTTGTCTTTCAGGATTAAGTGGTTGGTAAGTCCTCAACAATCAATTTCATTTCCTCATTGTTAAACTTTAGACATTCATGTGCCACTATCATCTTTCACACACAGGCTGTGGTGATTATGGGTGTAGTATTGCAAGGAGCCAACCTATATGGATATGTGCGCTGTAAAGTGGGAGGCAAGACCAGCTTAAAGAATATGGCTACTAACTATTTTGGGCGACAGTTCCTCAAACAGGTGACTTGTTGATGTTCTTATTTGGTTTTCATAGTTCTAAGGTGGTTTATGTATTTAATGCAATTTCTAATTTCTTTCTTTCACAGGCCCTTTCTAAAGAAGAGGAAACCTAGAGGGAGGTTTCAAACTGACTTTCAAGTTTGCATCATTCTTAATGCAATGGAAGATTGATCTCCATCAGCAGCAGATTGATGCAGTTTATGCAATTCATCCGAATAATTTTTTATAGTTTATGTCTAAGTGTGATAGCTATATATTCCTCAGTGGGCCACGGTAGCTCAGTGGTAGACCGTGCGCTTCAGGAACTGATGAGCCAGACGGTGCGTGTTTGAACCCACCATTGGGTATCAAGAAGGGTATTTGCCCTCAATCCCCCCATACTCCATCTAAGTCAGTTCCCCCCGACAACATGGGGACTAATTGTGACACGTAAGAATGGACCTAATATGTCCCCCAAAGCCCCCTTTACTTAATTCCCTCCACAGAGGTCAAACTGCAGGGGATGTTAACGAAAATTGGCCATTAGCTATTATGAACTCCTCAGCCCCATAGATCCTTTTGGGGATTGGATTTTCTGCACCCTGTTGCCTAGCTTTTTTTTATTAACAAAACAAAGAAATCTTTTCAAACTTACTCTCCACTGCTTGCTAATTTTATTCCCGATACAAGGAAAATTGTAATTCCGCAAGATGTTTGTACAAACATTGTATGATGTAGATGATTGTAAAAAAAAGTGTAAAGCATCCAAACTTTTGTAAATATTTAAGTAAAGAAATTATGTTGAACATCTTTTTTGTGCAAATGCATTTTTAATATTTTCTGAATGTCTGATTTTGTTAATCCTCTGTAAACTTTCTCAAACATATTTATTTTCTTGGACAAAAATGCATCTAGTTGGTAAAATAATTTGGTTTCCTTTACCTGATCTTGAAAGGTTAACTCAATTCAAAACTTGTTTACGGGAAAGAATATGACCAAATATCTTATTTTATTTCAGAAATGTTAAATGTAACTATGTATGTGGGAATACAAAACAAATGGAAATAACAGTCAACATAGTTTGCGAACTCTGGAATAACACAAATGAAGTAAAGAACTTCTCGTACCACCTTTTTTCTATACATTATTGATCAAATCGTACATAAACAAGACAAAACGGAAAGACCAATGCGTATAAACAGAACAACACAAGCCAAACAAGGTATCTTACACATACTGTACCATGGCATATTATTTCAGTCCATCTCTGTTCATCCTTCCTGTATCTGTTCTATATGGAATTTTTAAAGATTTGAATGAAATCTATAGATAATTTCTCTCTCTTTATTTTTCCATTATATATTCCGTTGATTCATGATACATGAACTGATGCATTTGCTTTGACACTTTTTGGCACGTACATATTACATGAGTTTGTGTTTACCTTTTCTTAGATGGAACGACTTTGGGAAATAGTTTGGTGACTCGACATGATTAGAACTGTTATGAAGTCACCAAATCCTGATATTTAAGTGCTTTCAGTTTTACAAGGAGTTCTCTTAGGGGTTTGGCTTATAATTCTTATGGCCCTCTTTGGAAGGCGGGAGATTGAGTCTATGTTTGTTTTGTATGTGTTCCTTTAAAATTCCAAGTGATGTATGGAAGTATGAAGAAACAATACAAGGTGATGGATACTGTATGAGATAGTAGACTTTATTAAATATTGCAATTTACTTGCTTTGATATACTTTATATGTGGTTTCCAACACAATTTATTGTCTATTGTTACTCCAAGAAATTTGTTTTATGACATTTCTACATGATTTATGAGGTTCTTGTTTGAGTTAGTTGGCCGTTTCCCAAATGGTTTTTTTTTGCTTAAATTTATTTAGTTTGTTTGAATCAAACCAAATTTTTAGCTTCTCCCATTAATTTCTTTCCCCACTTTCCCCACAGCAAAGTAAGTTTGTGTCGTCTGCAAATTTGTCTTTAGTGAAGTGTATTCGTTTTGTACCACATTGGTATCCGTCATATTACAGGACGAACGTGACATCTAGCGGTATAACCGCTACACATACAAGCGGTACCTTTACAACCAGTTCATTCGCTTTAAAAAAAATACAAAATATATTTGAATTGACTTTCCCAAAACTTAAAATTTCCCACAGCTAATAAAACTGGTAAATGTCTTGATGCATGCTCAATAATCTAAAAAGTCAAATGTATTTGACACAACAAACATGGCTTCCGTATAGTGACGCTTTGACCTCACCGAAGGCGGAAGAGGAAGTAAGGCCCTTGTCTTGTAAACAATCGGTGGGGCAGTTCCGTTGTCGTCTTGTGAAAATAGGGCTCATCAAAATTATTAACGTTACTGGGAGGTCAATATTGGATGGAAATCGCTTCAAACGCTCAAGATGATCCCAATCGAGGACGCCTCTGCAAGGAAGAAGGAGATAGAGGAGAAACTAAAGCAGGTAGGTCATGGCTGCGCAACGTTAAAAGGGCGGATGGTGTCTGTAATTGATGATACGTGAAGCAAGACGTCTTTCTAGAGCACATCCAAATAGATTGACTGTTGTTGCCTTAATATCTTTTGAAATTCCTCTCGTACGTGTTTCAGGAGCAAGAGACATTGTCGTTCATCAGAGAGAATCTGGAGAAGAGTGATCAACTCACTAAGGGAATGGTAGGATGAGCTGAGCTCAACGGACTTCTCTCACACATGATTATATGCAACCAAAATATGGATATTCCACGTTTAATTTTAATAACACCGTTCTCTTTTACAAAAGGTCTCCATTCTGTCTTCGTTTGAAAGCCGTCTCATGCAGCTGGAGAATTCCATAATCCCAGTTCACAAACAAACTGAGAACCTGCAGAGGCTGCAGGAAAACGTTGACAAGACCTTGTCCTGCATGGATCATGTCATCAGCTACTATCATGTGGCCAAAGATACTGACAGGATCATCAGAGAGGGGTGGGTCTTTTTTTCTAACCATTTAAAATATATTTTGTTGTGCATCGTTGTTAAGTATTGCATATAATGTCAAGCTCCCTATTGGATATTGTTTTAAGAAACAAGTGGATCAATAACTCAGTATTATCAGTATAACACTTATCTGCTCCAGGCCAACAGGCAGACTTGATGAGTATCTTGCCTGCATTGCCAAGATCCAGAAAGCAGTGGAATACTTCCAGGACAACAATCCTGACAGCCCTGAACTCAACACAGTGGTACAGTATCAATCGCTAAATCTTGTGTTCCTTTTCCTTAGTAGAACCTAATGGCTCTGTGCACAGATAGGTATCATTCTGATGGCATTTTCATCAAATTTGGCTTGGAATGGTTCCAAACTGGATATTTCTTAATTCTCAGCAATGTTTAATAACTGTGCTGATCACATCCATCTCATTTGTGTGGGAGGGCTTAATGACATTCATATTGAATGAGTCAAATTTCATGTGTGTGCAAACCTACATGGTCAATAAACTTGATTCTGCTAACAACCGAAACTATTAGTTCACAAAAATCACAAATGCCTTGATCCATGCCATGGTTATTTTTTACTTAATTTTTTCTACAGAAAGCACGTTTCGAGAAAGGTAAGGAACTGCTGGAAGCTGAGTTCCGCAGTCTGCTGACTCGCTACAGTCGGCCTGTTCCACCCATCCTAATCTTGGATGCCATCAGCGTGGACGAGGAGCTTGAGGTCCAGGAGGAAGTGACGCTTGAACACCTACCTGAGGCTGCTCTGCAGGACATCATCTGTATCTCCTGCTGGCTGGTGGAATACGGACGCAACCAGGGTACTATTTCAAATTGAGTGAAACCCCAAACGTAGCCATAAGCCATGCTTAATGTTTTTTCACAGGGTATAAAACAAGCAAAAAAGTAGTTTTCTGTCAGTAATGATTTAATTTTGAAAGTACAGTGCATCATGAGCACAGCACTATGACATATTTTTTGTAAGGATGTTGGTTTCCATTGGTTACATTGCATATGGTCTAAACTTTGGATGCTAGTGCCTGTGTTATCTTTACATATTTTTAGACGTAGGTTATAGACGTAGAATGCAAAGGCATTCTACGTCTATCAAATGTCTTATGCTCCAAATATTCTACTTTTGTATTGCTATGATTTTTCTAAGACCTCAGAGAAGAATAGTGGTGTGAATATTGATTTTAGAAAGGACAGCATGGACAGTTATTTCATGTCCAAGGTGTCTTGTTATTATCTGGAGGGAAGTGTTGTTCGTGTCTTATTTGAGGAAGAGGAGTCAGACAGTGGACACGAGCCAGCAAAGAAACTCAATAGATTGTCTCCAGTAGCCAGGATATCTTTCAGTAATGGTTGTTCTGATCCATTCAGTCAGTCTCCTCCATGAGGATCCTGTCTATCACAAGCGTTTACAATGAAGGAATAATCTAAAGTTTCTATTCAATCTGTTGATGTTCCCGTGCAAATTTGAAGTCACCTAAAAATTCAGGTTAACTAACAGCACATTTCAATTATCTATCTTAATGTGAATATGAGCTGTGCATAAAGTGGAGGAATCAAGAAGCAATGTACGTCAAGTCAGAGCAAAATACTGCAAAGAACCACTGAAAGAAAAAAATAACCTGTATTTTGTCCAGACAGAAAAGGCAAAAAAATCACTGAATTTGCAGTTTCATCAAATTAAATGTGTCAAATGTTGCTGATGTTTCCCCAACGGTATTACATGAATATGTTAACCTGAATGTTATGATTGGAAAAGTGACCGATACTGAGACAGATAAGATTGAAAGCATGAAAGGCTTTGAATTTAAATTAGTTATTGATCTATAAAAGATAACTAATAAATAACATCTATTTTTTTAAAGAGATTATTTTAACTCTATTACAATAATAACAATAACGGATAGTCTCATTTGTCTAATTTAAGTCTACTATCATCTGTAAGATTTTTTTTTTTTGGCTCAAGTAATCCAACATACAAACATACTCTGATCTTGTAGTTATCTAAAGTTGTTTGTTTCCCTCCTCTTTGCCACCCAGATTTCATGAACGTATACTTCCAGATCAGGTCTAACCAACTGGATCGCTCCATCAAAGGCCTGAAGGATCATTTTCGCAAGAACAGCGCCTCTTCAGGGATCCTCTACTCACCTGCGGTCCAAACCAAACGCAAGGACACACCTACCAAAAAGGCTCCCAAGAGACCAGGTCAGCAACTTGATATCCAATAATACAACCATTGAAAAATTGCATTACCTATGATTTATAACCAGCTTCACAATCTCAGAGAATCAGAGTCTCTTCTATACGAAAACTTTTACAGATCCATCTAACAAATGAGCAACATGTTTTAATGGTTTTGTGATAGTGGCACCCATTCAACTCATTGAACTCTAATAAGTACTTTCAGAATTTATACCCCCACCCACCCAAATTTTTAATTCTCAAGTACCCTCAGCAATTACTAAGTTACTTTATCATTGGCCTAAATACAGTCATTGTTCACTATGCCCTCTCAATTTAGCCCTTTGATTATTACTCTATCAAGACTAAAAACTAACCTTTCATCCTCTCCCTTTTCATAACCTTACTGTTGTGATGACAGTCTACATCCCAGGTAAAGGCAAAGCTTTAGTGTGTGCCTCGTGCTATGTCTTGCTTCTGTCGATTACGCGGCACTTTTCACTGTGAATTAGGGCGTCGTAAATGACAGCATGCGTTTTTACCATTGTTCTACATTAGAAATGGGACTCTACCGACAGCCATATATAGTATAGAAGTAGCTTTCTCTTCTTGACATATTCATTTAGCATGTTATCTTCAGTCCATATTTAAAAAGTTCTCCCTACGTAGTGTTTTGGATTTGTGTCAATAGTTCTACAGAACTGAAGTGTGTGTATGTGTGCTGTGGTCACTTTTAGCAAAGGGATTTAAAGTTTTTTTGGGGGGTGATTTTTTTTTTAGTAACTTGCCATCTGGTTCCTCCAGCAAAGATCTGCCACACTGCTTCAATTGTGGAATAGACTTTTTTTTGCGGTGCCATGGCTGCTTGAATTTCAAGCAATGTTATCAACCTGCTCATACAACCTGAGCTTGCTATTGCATGCTGTAATGCCTCAAGGACACAGTGATTGAACAACCTCTGAATAAAGTTGGTATTTTTATGAATGAGGCCTAATTTTCCAAGCATGAGGTAGCATAGAGTGAGAGTAGTTGTAAATATTTTAAAAGTAATTGACAATTTGGACAGCAGGGTTTTGGTCTAATAATTTGTGTGCTTTGTTGACAGCACAGTTCTATCTCTCACCCCCTATGTGTCAAATGTGCCATCTGCTTCAATTACTAACACATTGATATATTGTTAGTATGTTATTTAACTTGTAGTGCCTGACACCTGTTTAAAGACTTTGGATCCCTAAACCATGTAAAAAATGTTTTAAATGTGTGTAATACTGGTATGATAGTATTGCGTTAAGTATGATAATGTTGGAAATTACTATCATTCTTTGTGATGGCTGTTTTGTCTTTGTCCCTGACCTGAGCTAACCTAATTTGTGTGTTCTACTTTCAATCTGTTTAGCATTGTGTTTGTAGCACATGTGCCCTCATCTGTTTACTGTTATGTAGCAGTGCTGTACTTGCTCCTCCTCTTCCCCTCTTCCTTCTCATCATTCTGTTGTGTATTGTGTAGCTGTAGTGCTAGGCTTTGGTTCCTTTGGTTTCCCCATTACACACACACACACACACACACACACACACACATACACACATGTTCATGCACATGTACACACACCTTCTGGCTGTCACGGTGGTGGAGGGATGTAGTTTCACTGTTTAATCACTAACTTCTTAGCTTTCCTCTCTTCTTCTTTTACCGTTTCCCTTGTTTTCCTTCATTACTTCCTATTTTTCCCCTCTGTTTCTTGGCTTTCTGAACCTCCCTGCTCCTGGCCTCTGTCTCTTTCTCTCTCCGTGTGTGTGGGACCAGGGACCATTCGCAAGGCTCAGAACCTTCTGAAACAGTACTCACAGCATGGGCTGGATGGGAAAAAGGGGGGCTCTAACCTCACTCCTTTGGAAGGTAACGCATCTCGGTCTTCTCTTTGGTCTCTCTCATTCTCTTCCTCTCCTTCTCACGGCAGGCGTGCTGGTATTCACTTGTATTGCAGTCCCCAGGTTAATCTGTTGCTTTCACCTGGAGAAAAACAGACACACAAGAACCTCCCCAGAGTTGCAACAGCTATTGGACATTGCAGATGTTCGCAATGATCGAAGAAATGCATTTTTTTTGATCTGATGCGTATCTTAAAAGTGGCTGAATGTAGCGCGAAAATATCAGCTGGTAGATTTGTCAGTGGCTTCCGCATCAGCCCTAGCATTATGCAGGGCTGTTAATGAGCTGCATTATGTCTAAAGCTGCTGTCACATCTGGCTTGTTATGTTTCTCCAAAGCTGGTTCCTGTGATGGATTCTTAACTCACTTTAACTAACTTAAATAAGGCTCACAAATACGAACCTCGCTGGGATCTCTCTGCCCGTGGCTCCTCCCTCAAATGCACAGCGGGTGACACGCCCATCCCCCCCTTCCGAATTCCCTGCTGGGTGCTTGGTGGTCGGTGTAAGTGTCATGGTTAAGTCTCAGCCTAGGTATAACCCCCAGTGGCATGACTAAGCCTATTTCCTTGATATTCCACTCCTGGAGTATCACCCCTCCATCCACCCATCAGGTTACGATCTTGACCTTCGGGTCAAACACCACTCTGATGCCCTGACCGAGAAGCATGGGGCTGCGACAGGTAAGTAATGGGACAGTACGGGAATGAAAAAGGAACAGCTTACAGAAAACAAATAATCTCCTTGGGTTAAGGCAATATCTCAGCATATATCCACTGAATAGTTTTGAGCTAAGAAAAGCAACAAAATTGTATTTGTGATTAGGAAGTTGGTCGATATACTTGCTTTGTTGGCTTTTAATGCTCTAGTGTATCTATTTGAAAAGGGTGAAGGGGTTCTGCTACATTTTTGCCAGGAACTCAAAGGGTAGTTGGTTTTGGTAGCGGTCATACCCTTCTTTGTCTATATTGTTTTAAAGTTTGTGATGCCGTTTACTTCTTACATCGCAGTCCATTTTTATCCTTATAAATGCATTCAAATTTAACCTACCTAATTTTCTTCCTCTCACAAACATTTGTTAAAATTCGTTCAAATACATAGCAAAAGTATCTGATCAAGTGCATAACACATATTTGACTTGCTGCTTTCTAAAAATATGATGAGGGCCCAGAGCCCAAGGCTTATGTCAAAGGCCTCTGACCTGGTTGGTGAACTCCATCCTTTAAACTCTTGCCATGTTCCTCTCAGGCAAGGATGATGTCCTGGACATCGAGATTGACTCTTACATCCACTGTATCAGTGCCTTTGTCAAGCTGGCCCAAAGCGAGTACACCCTGCTGTCTGAGATCATCCCGGAACATCACCAGAAGAAGACATTTGACTCCCTCATTCAGGTCAGGCTTCAAATACATTTTTTGTCAAACTTGTGCCGAGTTTTGTTGATATTGTCTCAAGGCTGCTGGTGGATTCTGTGATTTGTCTATGGTGTGTAAAAATCTAAGGGTTAAGGTTAGTGAGATGCTCCCCAGTGGCAGAGAGAGCGTCAAGATGGCTGTGGCTTGAAAGAGGAGAGCCGTGGCGTCATAAGTAGCTAGCCATCTGGCTAGCTAAAGATGTGGATTGATGAGCTCTGGTGTGGTCACCTGGAGGAGGGTGTATGAGGAAAGACCTGAAACGCCTGATGATTCCTGGAACGTCACTGTAGATGTGTCCAAGGGCATCAGTAGATGCATGTACACAGGAGTGACACAGCAAAGGGTCTGACTATTTATGTCAATGAGAGATTACAGTTTTTAATAAATTTGCAGAATTTTCTAAAAACCTGTTTTCGGTTTGTCATTATGGATAATTGACTGTAGATTAATTGGCAAAAATTGCCATTTTATCAATTTAAAACTACAATACAAAAAGTGAAGGGGTTGGAATGACAAAAATAATTTAAAAAAAAGGACACAGTGTATTCCTTACAGAGGTATGTAGTTTAATTTACTGGCTTACCAAAGTGCTGCTGCACTGTGGTGTCAATGCTCATTTCTATTTGTAACTTTCTGTCCTCCCTCTGTGTCCACCCACAGGAGGCCCTGGACAATCTGATGCTGGAGGGAGACAACATTGTCTCAGCAGCTCGTAGGGCCATCATGCGGCATGACTACTCAGCTGTCCTCACCATTTTCCCCATACTCCGACATCTGAAAATAACCAAGCCTGAGTTTGATTCCACACTCCAGGTGTGATACAGCAAATCTTCATTATGCATTACACAGTCATCTGTTGCAGAAGCTGCAGTGTGAAATTAATGTTTATTAAAAGCAATGAGTTTTCTTCTTCTTTATTTAAGGCAACACTATCTAATATATTTTGGTTACAGGGCACGGCAGCAAGCACCAAAAACAAACTGCCAACTCTTATCACCTCTATGGAAACGATTGGGGCCAAAGCTCTTGAGGAGTTTGCAGACAGTATCAAGGTATGACTCTTTCTCCTACATCTTTAGCTCTGTTATCATTTAAAATGTAAAAGTATTCACACATTTAGTACCTTCATCATTCACTTTCCAATCTCCATATTCTGTCTAACCATAGAACGATCCTGATAAAGAGTACAACATGCCTAAGGATGGAACAGTCCATGAACTGACCAGCAATGTGAGTTGACCTTACAGTTCAAATCTATATTTTAGCAGTAGACATACAATAACTGTGTAGGCTTTTCCATAACCTCAACATGCACTCAGGTGAACTCCTGGGCAACAGGTCATTGCACAGAGCATGTTTTCATGGCCAAACTAATATATATATAATGGTCCTGACTTGTCATTTCTGCTACAGGCCATCTTGTTCCTTCAACAGCTGCTGGACTTTCATGAGACAGCTGGAGCCATGCTGGCCTCTCAAGGTAAAAACATGGATATCCATTTTTTGGGGGGAATTTTATATCAAAAGGGGTTTGATATAAAATTCCAGCTACTTCAGTTAACTCCTTGCTAGAAGTTAATATCAGCATTGGCATAGCTAAGCATCTTAATCTCTCGGTTCTTGATACATGTATAGGATTCATGTACCATAGGACTCATGTAATTTATCTATTCATGTTCAGAGTAAAAGTAAATGTGTAAAGGCCTTTGCAGATGATTATTGATATTAATTTAGGAGTTAATCTTGGCTTTAGAACCTGGCATCAGAAGACCAGGTGAATGTCTATACTATAATGCCATTAGCATTACTCATCATGAAGGATTCATACTCTAAAACCGCCTGGGTCTTTTAGTTCAATATTCTTGATTTGTGGATTATCCCCATTCTCCTAATCTCGAATTCTTATTCACTTTGTTTTCCTCTTGTTCAGAAATCCATTTCTGTCTCACCTCTCCTGTGTGAGATTTCTTTACCGTTAACTCATTCTCTCTGTGTGACAACCTCTGATGTTTTGACCATTTACCTCTTTCACCTCTGCTTTTCCTTATTTTTGCCATATAGTTCAAACTGCCTTGCTCGTCTTCCTGGGTTACCCTCCACAAATTTGGACAGCATACGTGGCAACTTTGCTGGACTGTACATCAGTCCCAAATAAAAACAATTTCCATTTAGAGGGATTTGGCAAATATAAAGTAATATTTATTTATCTTTGTATTCAGTCAACCTCACAAAATACTAATCATCCCATCTATGATTTTCATATTCCTTTATACTTTGCTGTGTGTAAACTAGTGCCGCATGATATGCACAAAAAGATCGACTTGTGATTATTGTGCCACATATTGCAATGGCAATATAAACAGACACTTTTAGAGAGCATCTAAGAAGTAAACCATTGACAGGAGGTCCTTGCAAAGGGCTCCATAGTACCCGAATGAGGGTGTTGCAGTTGTTTGCTGTGGAAGTGCTCGTAGCTTGGCTTACCCCATGTTTGTTTGTATCCAGTGCTTTCCTCTGAAAACAAAACCCTGAACTCTTTGCCGTCTGGCTAATAACTGTTTGCTACTTGGCTTACTCTGCACTAACAAATATTTTCTAACCTTTTGCACTTGTTCTTCTCTCTTTCTCTTCGGCCTTGCCTCTGACCCTTAGTACTGGGGGACACTTACAATATACCTTTAGACCCCCGAGGTAAGCAAAAGATAACGTAGGCCCCTGAGTTTTAGCGTGTCAGTGAGATTGATTATTGATATTCTATTGATTGTGAAGATTTATTCAAGGGATGAGTTTATTCCCATGATAGGAGTGGTGTCTTTTCTTTTTCTTTTAATGAGATCGATAGGTGGAGCACTAAAATACAGGTAGAAAACACACAGTCGCTGCCATGAAAACTTTTGAGCTCTCGTCTTAATGAATTTATAGTCTAATGTCTTCTAGTTAGGGGGGTTTCGAGCAAAATGTCCTCGCTCAAAATACTCTCCCACCCTGTTTCCAAAGAGAATACATGATCTATTGAATATGATGTAAAACATTAATGCTGAGGTTTAATGAATAGATTTTAATGAAAAAAAACTAGGTAATCCTTACGCAAACAATACCTTCACTCTTTATCTTTTAGAAACCAGTTCATCAGCAAGCAGCTACAGCTCAGATTTCAGCAAGAGGCTCCTGAGCACATATATATGTAAGTGTTCAAGACACTGATGAATAACATTTGTCTTCTACCGCCATGTTGGCTTGTATGGAGGTAACTAATAGGTTACTTTACTCTATTTTTTAGGCAAGGTGTTAGGAAACTTGCAGCTCAACCTTCTCAGCAAATCTAAAGTGTATGAGGATTCCGCACTGAGTGCCATCTTCCTGCATAACAACTACAACTACATCCTTAAGTCATTGGAGAAGTAAGATAAATATTCATAGTCCCAACATATAAACCACTATCCCCAGAAATCATTCACTTTAATCCCTCCCGCTGTGACTGTTCACAGGTCAGACCTGATCCAGTTGGTAACGGTCACCCAGAAGAAGGCCGAGACTTTGTACCAAGAGCTGATAGAGCAGCAGATCCAACTGTACCAGCGCAGGTACATTTGATCCAAGTTAAATCAACAATATGTGTAAAGATGAAATGGAATCATTGATGCTAGCTTTTGTGTGTTACCTATTCTAACCTTGTATGAAACTTACTTTTCTTAAGCTGGGTGAAGGTCACGGAGCATCTGACACAGAAACATGCCTGTAGTTCAACCAGGCACTAAGGTTAGACTCAAGTTATTAAGTTGGGTTTACTTGCTTTAAAGTATATTCCCAAATAAGAATTCAATACTAAAAAGTTCTAGTATAGTCCTATATAATGTGAGTCTCCTTTTGATTTAAATTCCATGATGACATCCTTCACATCACTTCTAGCTGAAAGATGAGGAGCAACAAG
>OMLC01056540.1:0-13348 GCA_900302585.1 Regalecus glesne
GGATTAACGGAGCATACGGCTAACGTAGTCAGAGGCCTCGCAGAGTGATACTATGTACCAGTACCCTGCTTTAACATACCAGTAGTATTACAGTGAGTGTGTATAAGGACCCCCAAACAATTCAGTTTCACAAACCGACAGAAATCACACGGGTAACAAAATCCCGCCCGCTGCGAGCAACGCCTCGAAACAGCTTTTGAAGACGCACGGGAATAAAGCAGAACCAAGATTGGCTTTTGGAAGATGACGTTGACCGCTGGGGAAGACTTGAACACCAACTCAGGTGGACAGGCGGAAGGCGTGGCCTCCTAGGGACTCCCTCCAAGAACAGCGGTGACTGGATAACCGCTTGAATGAAGCACAACAACATTAAAGACAAGACACGCCCACTCACGCAGAGACCTACGGTCCGAAGAATTTATAATCCGATGTGCTTTATGTATGAAAATGGACTCGTAATTGATAATCCGCTTTGTAACTCGGTGCATTTCAGAGCCCGAGAAATATGGTAGTGCAACTATATAATTCTCAACATTTAAGTCAAAATAACCCGTGAACAGTATGAGAGGGCTTTAAAAACCCACAATCACCCCCTTCATATCCCCTTAATATCTACCTTTACAGCATTTATTACATGTTGACCTCTTTATCGGTGAATTAATAAATTGCAACTACATAAGGTTGAGTTCTTACATCACCTGCATTAATATACAACCTGTAGCGGCAAATCCTCACCATCATATCACCTGTCTGTGGCTAATAAACATAAAAATAGGCACATTTTCAGATCATTTCACTGTTTTGTTGAAAATCTTGGGAAGTCCTTACGATGGCTTGGTTCTAATAGGGGAGCTGATGAATCGATGAGCATGTTTAGCATGATCGTACCTCTAAAACATCAGTAAAGACGTGTGGTGATGAGGTGATATGCACTTTCCTTTATTTGGCTGGCCTTTCTCCTCACGTACCTGCACCAAGCGGAGTGCAAATGATGACGTCTGAAGATTATCTGAGAATAGATGATGCTGAGGGGGATTCTCTGTCAGGGGTAAATGGTTTTCTGACCACCACACAGAGATTGAATATGCAATGCAGAGACCATCTCCCCCATACAAACACACTAGAATTTGGTTGCAAATAAACAGGATTTATATTATTTAACGGCCGTCTGGAATTTTAAAATGATTTGTAATTACATGTCAATAGCTTGTCAATGAGCAGCCCAGTCAGGGGATAATCTAGGATGGAGGAAGCTCCCAGAAAGTCAACTCAGATCATTAGGACACGTTTATTGAAAGAAATGTCACTCATCTAAGTGACATCTTCAGTCTAAACTGACTGCAGAACAGTGGCATAACACTTGCAACCAATGATCTAAAACAGGTTTCCTCTTGGATGTGGTCATTAATTAGTTATAATTGCATGCATGACAGTCAAATTCAGGCCCTTAGCAATGATGCCTCCTCCTGGTTGAGCAATCTGTCTTTCACCATCTTACAATGCAGTGATTGCAATTATTTCCCAATCTTTGGTGAATTATACTCATGGCCATTGAAACTCTAGTTAATGGTCATGGTAATTAGCATTAGAAACTGATCGTTGGTGTTATGTCAAATTATTTTTTTCCCCATCCAGATCTGTTTCCATAGGGGATAAACAGATCTGGATCTGGTGTCCAGATGATGTGATTCAACTCCTACACTTGTGTTATTGAAGGCACATCGAGACACCCTCCATTTAGTGATAGGCAGTTCTTTGTCTCCGACGTCGTGCGTTAAAATCATCTAACACCCACACCAAACCAGCAAACTAGAAATCCACATCCTGCATGACCAGGGTGTAAGATATTTAATGCAGCTACTGTTACCAAAAAGATTATAACATCCAAACCCTTCAGTCAATGATCCCTTAAGAAAACCCTTCAGTCAGTCATCACAGGGTGTCTTTTTATAGATGTATTTTGATGTAGTCCTAGGGGAAATGTGAATGGATTTTCAAACTGGAGATGCAGCAACCATGTTTATTTTTGGGGGCCTCCTAAGCGATTGCTGCTTTGGCCTGTGTTGAAGCCCAGCTTGGAGATTCAGCAAAGGGTAACTACACTTCTCACTACTGAAGCATTGATTACATGTCTGGTCTTCATGATTCTCACAATGTTTTCATGGAGTCTGAGTCTTAAAAAAAATAATCTTGACTTTTTACGTCGAGTGGCTGTTCTATTACACAATCATAGTGTCAGAAGGTTGCAGGTTCGATCCCCGCACCTGCAGAGAAGCGTGTCGAGGTGTCCTTGAGCAAGACACTGTTCCCCTAACTGCTCTGCCCTGTGATAGACTGGTGACCTATACAGGGTGTACCCCGCCTTTCACCCAATGAGAACGGAGATAGGCTCCAGTTCCCCTGCGACCTGATTTCAAATAGGTGGTCGATGATGGATGGATGGATGGATATACCAAAATACAGCCAGGAGTCCAAGTTTCCTTGTTGTTGGCTTGTGTGGGTTCCTTTGTGTGTGACTGAATTTACAGATATGATTATTATTATCATCATTATCATCCCAAGAGCTGACTGACTCATGGTTGAGTTTGCGGTCGCAGTACTTTTATTATTTAAGAGGTAGAAGACTGTCAGCCGTTTTGTAAAGGCTACATGTGGCCTTTGAATAATACAGGAGGATGAGGATGGTAAACAAAAGAAAAACAATCTCTCAGATTTTAAGAAAACATAAGTCAGCCATACCATAACAAAACCAAACATTTATGGTTATGTATTTGTTCAAGAAAGATAGCACGGAAGGCCCTTAATGCACAGGGGTGTTTTAAAAAGTACTTTTGTGCTTGTGTGATTCACCTGGTGAATAACATTATTATGCAGAGAGCTAAATTACTGGTCGTGATTTGTGCTGAGATTCATTTAGCAACACACAGATTACAGTCCGATGTAACAATGCTGGTGCATACTACCAGGGGAGCACAGAAGAGCACCTCAGACTATAGGCGCTGATTAGACCTTGAAACATTTTGGGTTTAGCCTAGCCCAGAAATCTTCAGATTTTCTCCATATTTGTAACGTTTTCAAGTTACTTCAGAGTAAAATGAATATAAGCATTGAAATCCCCCGACCAAAAGATCCCAGTCAGGTCCGTAGTCTGGCTTTCACAACATCAAATCAAAATAAACCAAATGACTGCAATCGGATTTCCTATTCAACTTTATTATTTTTATCTTCAGAAGCACATCCCACATTCTCTCTATACTCTGCCCATGCTCCATTTTAGCATCATGAGTACAGGCTAGCTAGAACATTGGTTCTCAAACTGTGAGACATCACACACAGATGTGTCTTGGAATTAGTCTTATTTAGGATGAATGGCATTGCTAAAATCCTCTGAAAATGTCTACCTTGGGAATATTTGTTTTCAAAAATGGTGTGCCATGTGACAAAACGTTGGGGACCTTGTAGATGAGTCAGTCTGATATCCATACCCTTCAAGTCTTACCTTAGTGAATTAGCCAGCTACTACCACCAGATGCCATCTCTCTCTCTCTCTCTCTCTCTCTCTCTCTCTCTCTCTCTCTCTCTCTCTCTCTCTCTCTCTCTCTCTCTCTCTCTCTCTCTCTCTCTCTCTCTCTCTCTCTCTCTCTCTCTCTCTCTCTCTCTCTCTCTCTCTCTCTCTCTCTCTCTCTCTCTCTCACCCTTGCTCTCACACACACACACGCGCGTGCGCACACACACACAAAATGTGCATGTGCCAAATGGAGTGAGGTAGGTGTGCTGCTTAATGACACAAAGAGGGCCCAAAATGTATTTGTGTTCTTGACGGATGATATCATATTAGCTTTGAGGACGTTAATGTATGATCAGAATGACGCATGAATTGGTTCGGGGGTATTGTAAAGAAAGACGCCACTTCATTTTGTCATTGTACGTAGGTTACAATGAAACTGTATATTACTCATTCTAATGTATAGGAGCAGTGAGCAAATGCAGCACCTGGGAACCAACTCGTTCTTTATCCGAGTGCCTTAGTCAGGAGCACAGCCAGGGGTGTTAACCCTAACATGCGTGTCTTTTTGATGGTGGGAGGAAACCGGAGCCAACAGAGGAAACCCGTGCAGACACAGGGAGACCATGCAACCTCCACACAGAAAGTACCTGATAAGGCCTGGGATTTGAACCTGGGCCCTTCATGCTGGGACACAGCAGTGCTAACCACTGGGCCACTCTATGATCATACACATCTACCTCATAGCGCTTTGTGAACGAATAAACAGGCGATTCTTCTAGAAACCTGTCACTTTTGGGATGGAGAGCTTGAGCACCTCTCATTGTGTCGCGGTTAGGCTTGGAGAAACATTTCTATAACTTCCCAATCCTAGAGTTGAGGATTGGGTAGAAGATGTTCCTTCGAAAATCTTCCTTATCATCTTGGTCACTCCTATGTTCGCAAACTGTAGACGTCACTACAGATCCCTCTAGTCTGGAGCTGATCTTTGATTGCATTTTCCCCTCCCTTCCAATGCTGATACTACACTTTGATTTAGCTGTGACCAAGATCTCTCTCCATAGATGATTAAAATAAAAGGATTCCTGTCCGTAGGGCTGATGTAGCCCACATGAATTGGCAACTCCCATTGTGGTGTACCGGTAATTCTCTGGTGGCCCCTAGAGGGCGCACGAGACAAAATGTTCAAACAATCGAAAAACAACCAACAACTGCCACTTGAAATTTCAAACGGACATCGGAACAGACAACTAACGCTACAGAGAGATAGCAGAAAATATTGATTAGAAAATAAGTAATAACGACCAAAAAAGGAATCGAACACTGAAAACCTTCAATCATGATCAATTGCCTCATGAACAGAGACCTCGTTGGAGATCGGGAATTTATTAATGGTGGTAATTTTGGTGAGCTAGTGTTGTTGTTGTTTTTTGTTGCTGTTGTTTTTTTTAAATATTGTAATCATATTTTTCCTATGCTGTGCTAACTTAAGTTAACCCAGTTAAAATCTAAAACCCAGAGGTTTTTAGGGAGATTTCATTACTGGGTATATCTAAAATATAAATAACTTACCATGGTAAGTACACTTATGCAGGAAAGGATATCTTGTGAATTGGTTGTACAAAAGAAAACGCATAACACGCTTTTGCGTTGATTAATTACAGCGGTTAATACACTTATCTGGAGAATGGTATCTTGTGACCTGGTTGTGCAAAGGAAGAAAATATAACAGGCTCCTACTTTTACTTTCACCTGTGTTGCAGATTGATGGCTGCTTGTCTCACTGGCCCTCTCAGGCTGGATCTGAGTCTGACCTGTGGTGGCAAGTCCATGGGTTCTAATTTGTTAATATCCTGGCTATCAACACGATAGTCTGCTGTCCCTGCCTTTTTCTTTTTTTCACTAATTTCTCACAAAAAAATAAATGCAAACCATTAGGTCACAAACTTACTTTGTTTTTCTTACAAGTATTAGTAAAACCAATTAGTAAAACTAGCTAGCAAGACATGGAAATGTCAGACTGCTAAATACAGGGCAAGGAGTTTGCGGTCAAAAGTGCTATATTTCTGCTTGCCGGGCCAATGCTGCTGGTGGAAAAATAGAAGGGCTCGCCAAACTCTTTTGACCACCTGCTCGAAAACAGAGCCAACAGTATATGCTGAGATATCTGTAGTCAAGGCAATCTGTAGTCTGGCTCACCTGCTGCCTGAGGCAGCAGGTGAGCCAGAGTAGTTGTGGCTACAAGTGCCCCAAGTGAGGGAGTTCAAGTATCTTAGGGTCTTATTCTCTATTAAAGGAAAGATGGAGCATGAGTTGGAGCTGCTGGAGCAGTATTGCTTTTGTTACCAAACCGTTGTTACCAAGAGAGAGCTGAGCCAGAAGCCAAAGGTCTCGATCTACCTATCAATGTTCATCCCTACTCTCACCTACGGTCATGAAAGATGAGTCATGACTGAAATAATGAGATAATGGATACAAGCGGCCAACATTGGCCTTCTCAAGAGGGCAGGTGGCATCCCCATTAGAGACAAGGAGAAACGTTCAGTCATTCATAAGGGACTTGGAGTAGAGCCGCCGGTCCTTTCAGTTGAAAGGAACCAGTTGAGGTAGTTTGGGTTTCTAATAAGGATGTCACCTGGTTTCATCACTCAGACAGACTGAAGATGTCACCTGTTAGAGTCATAAAACTTTTCTGAATAAACTTCTTATCTAGTTGACCCAATTCACCTTTTGTGTGACTATCACAAAAGACATTACACATCCTGGACACCATCTGTTTCAGCTTCTCCCATCGGGTAGGGCCTCCAGATCCATTTGGACTTGAACAAATAGACTGGAAAACAGTTAGTTGCAACATTTACTCACATGTCACTTTAAACCACTCCCTCTTCCACACCTTTGCACCTCATACTGTACTTTATCACATCTCCATTTTTACATATCACAATTAGTCCCCATATTCTGGGGACTAATTGCGGGACTAATTCAGGGAATTAGATGGAGCTTGGGGGTTCAATTCCAGAAGGCCTTCCTGATGTCCTGCAGTAGATTGGAACCTGCCGCCCCTGGCTTGTCAGTTCACGAAGTGAGCGTGCAAACCACTGAGCTACCACAGCCCTCTAGCTGTACTTTACATTGCTTACATTTTTTTTATTTATTGCTTAGACTCTGTACTTTTCCATTGCTGATATATAGTTCATATCCCCTCTCTCTTTTTATTCTCTGTATGCATCAGTTTTTGCTGACACAATTCTAATTTTATTGTACTTTTACAATGATAATAAAGTTATTGAAGTTAGAATCCAAGCATCATTTGAATGCCACAGCATAACCGAGCATTGTTACTGACAGTGTGCTACCCTTTATGGGTAGTTTTGACTTGCTTTCCTATGTCTACTTCCAGCAGGATAATACATCATGTCACAAAGCACACGTTATCTTGGACTGGTTCCACTTACATGACAGTGTTTTCAGGTAACTACAGTAGCATGTGCAGTACCCACATCTCCACCCAGTACAGCACCAATGAGATGAAGTGGGATCAGGAGGCTCTCAGCACGAATATGTAGCTGACAAAGCTGCAGCCACAATAATGCTGTCGAATCAGACTGGATGTACACCCTTGGATGTTTCCAGCACTGTGTTGAATTCATGCTATTAAGAATTCCGCCTGTTTTGAAGGGGCCTGTCCATTATTAGATAGGTGGCATCACATTAGGTTTTATCATATTAGCTTGAATCAGAAATAAATAATCAAAGGGAGGCACAAGAAAGAAGTTTGTGGTGAGCTTTCATCCCAGGCTGTTGGGGACCCAACATATGGCTCTCAAGATGGTCCTATTTGCTTTACCATATCTTGGCTAAGAGACCCAAGGTGTACACCGCTTATGTTGTGTATGAAGACTGTCTAAATCTCCCTCTACAGAAAAGAGGACACTGCAGCCAATTTTCCAGGTAAACGAAGAAGAGCAAAGCAATTGCATTAGAAATCAAAGATCATATGAACCAAAGAGATGCTCCAACAAAGAGAAAGGGTGCCATTATATGTCCTCTTCACAAATAACCCATAATTGTGATATGATGTCATGTGCTAGATGGCTGGCATTGGTTTCCATTTAAATGTGACCCAAATCACGAGTGGTTAAATGTAATTTGCACAAATTAATACTAGCTGGATCTGATCCTGCAGGACAATCAATTAGCACACTCCAGTAGACTCATGCATGAATGCTAAGTCTTGCTATTCTAGTGATCTTGTAATACCGAATAAGCGGTAAGCAATAATAAAGCTTTTAGGGCAATCTCTCAAAGATACAGAATTTATGATACGTTGCGAAACTAATAAAATAAAACACAGGATAGAAATGAAACTAAGATAAAGTTAAAATGCTAAATGCCATGAAACTATGCCAAAGTAAAGCCGACTGCTGTAGTAGCAATAAAAAATATCCTGATATAAAAGGCAGAAAGCAGTCACTGTGTGAGACAAGATGGGTAAATTATGAACAGGATCAGTCACAAAAACAGGACACCATCGAGATCATCGAGACACGTTTTCTTAAACATAACACTCGTAAGTATGAATATTTCAAAGTTGATGAGACTTTTTTTAGAACATGTAAAAACGTGTTAATTTAAACATGTATGTTTTGAGGCATTTGTTTTCAAACTGGGTTGATTCCGCATATGCAGCTTCCTGGTTGATGTATCCTTTACATTTGCATCAGTTATAATGGAAGCCTTGGCTTCTTGGTCCTCTCGGTCAGTTCAGTGGACTATGACCCATCATCTTTTGCCTTGATCCCCTATGCCTACCCTGGGATAGAATTGTCCAGGATATTTCTCCATCTTCAACCCAATGAGTCCTGGGACAGGCACCAGACCCATGACCAGATAAGTGGTTGATAAAGACACGACTTGACATACCATGTTCAGGACAACTGTACAGACCAAAGGAAATGTTGCCCTTGCAACACTTATTGGCTGAAGGAAAGAGAAAATATTCTTCATAAATTCGATGTTGTGAAAGAATGTTAAAACCATGTTGAATCTTAAAATATTAGCCATTTTGTCATGTAAAAAGAAATAGCTGTAGGATATGTTTCATATGAAATATATTTTGGGTCAAAACATTAGTTTAGAGAGAACTGATTTTTTACTAAACCTAATTAAAACCCAGTGTGTGGTGGCATAGCTCATTCCATTTAAAAGTCATAATAGACATTTCAGTAAGTTGCGGTATCTCAGAGGTAGAATACACATTTTACACGAGATTCTTCGATGGAGATCTCTTTTGAGAGGAACTACTTTGGCTAATATCTCTGTAGGGACACACAACTCGGGAGCTATTATTTAATGAAATTGTATCATTATGTGAGCAGAACAAGTTGGATTTGGAACCTATTAACATGCTGGTAACTGATGATGCACCCTCGATGGCCAGCAGTTCACAGGACCTGTCCATCAAGGGTGCATCATCCGTTACCAGCTCCTCAGCTAAGGTCACTACATTACTTTATCCACCAAAGCATCTTGTGCACAAAACTAAGTGGTGAGTTAAACAAGATGATGGACTTGGTCAAGACAATTATTGACTTCATTCGTCGTACCTCCAGCTTATAACACCTCCTTTTTGCCATTTATTATCTGACAGTTCAGGTTGATATAATGACTTGCTTATCCACAATGATCCGCAGCTAGAACTGGTTCACATTCAGTCATCAGATGACCTATGACAGTCATCAGAGCTGGCAGGTTCTAAAAAGTTCTGGACCCATGAAGTCAGCCTCGAGCGATTCCCTCATTCAAGGGGTCTTATGGTTTTTTGTTTTGAACAATAATAATTATTAATTCATTTAACTTACCCATGCGGATTGTCATTCTCTCTCTTGAATGTCATTAAAACTAATAGCCGCAGATCCCTCACTGCCCAGCATCTGCACCACTGTATGTGTATTGCCCTGATGACGTATATACCTGACTTCATTGTGCTTACAAAATTGAAAAGAAATGTTATTTCTCTCATTAGATGGCAAATGTTTGGTAAGCGAGCTGTTAGATAACAGCTCTATTGACATGTTGGTAAGATTAGAAGATTAATGTTTGAGGAGGTTATAATATTGCAGTTTGAATTGTCATGTGTCCTTGATAGTTCATATAAAAATAAAATCCCTTATCAATCCCACAAGGGGAAACTTGGATTTCTCTGTATTTTGACCCATCCCATAGGAGCAGTGAGCTGCCAACATATGGCACATGGGGAGCAGTTAGGAGGGTTCAGTGTCTTGCTCAAGGACACCTTGACATGTTTTATGCAGGAGCGGGGATTGAACCGGCAACTTTCCGATTGCCAGACGACCGCTCTATCCACTGAGCTATGCCGCCTGAGCTACTATGAACTTAATGTTGCTGAGATGATTTGAGGTGTTGATTATAATATTGAAACTATTTTCTTGCATTTATATGTTCAATAACTCAGTCGATAGTTTTTTGGTTTTTGTTAGTATAGTCATGTGCACATAAGTGGATGTCTGGTGTCCATTAGTTATATGAAGGACATTATAAATGTCTGATGTGGCTCACCTGGAATTACTTCCAAACATGCCGTTTGAATATGGAAATGCCCTGGCACACCTACATTGTTGTTATGCATTTACAAAATACAATATATGCATCCTTATATTGTTGTTGTAGGCCTACATTTACTATATCTATGGTTGATGGTAGTCATATTTCAAGCCATTTTTCTCCAGCCTCTCCTTGACATCCTTTTCATGAACAGGCCCTCATTCTTAACTAATTGTATAGCCTTGTCCTATACAATACGATGGGTTAAATAAAGAGAATTGCACATTTTCCCTTGTGGGACGGATGATGGAAAAAATATTCTATTGTATTATTATTGTATTGTTTCTACAGTCATACTTGTTGCTTGTTATGTATGTACCTTGGGGAAAACAAGTGTTTGACCCTCTGCTGATTTTGTGAGTTTGCCCCCTTGTAAAGAAATTAATGCACTCTACTTTTCAGAGTCGGTTCATCTTAACAGTGAGAAACAGAATATTCTTTTTTAATCCAGAAAATCCTAGCATATGAATTTTAAAAATTTATTTGTGTTTAATTGAGTAAAATAAGCATTTTACCCCCCATAAACCACCAAGAATTCCGGCTCCCAGTGACCGGTTATGTGACCAGGAGGCACACAAGATTAGCCCTCGTGCATATTTAGTACTCCTCATTAAGTACTTGTTACCTGTATAAAAGACATCTGTCCACAGACTCAATCTATTCATCAGATTCCAACCTCTCCGCAATGGGCAAGACCAAAGAATTCTCTAATGACATCGGGGACAAAATTATAGCCCTGCACAAGACTGGAATGGGCTACAAGACCATTGGTAAGCAGCTTGGTGAGAAGGAGTCAACTGTTGGTGTTATAATTAGAAAATGTAGGAAACACCAATTGAACATCAATCTCCCTTGGCCTGGTGCTAGATGCAAGATCTCACCTGGTGGAGGGAACCTGATCACGAGACAGGTGAGGGAACAACCCAGAACTACACAGCAGGAGCTTGTTGATGATCTCAAGGCAGCTGGGACCACAGTCACCAAGATGACCATAGGTAACACTACGCTATAATGGATCAAAATCCTGTAGTACTCATAAGGTCCCCCTGCCCAAGAAGGCACATGTTCAGGCCTGTCTGAAGTTTGCTAATGAGCACCTGGATGATTCAGAGGGCGCTTGGGAGAAAGTGCTGTGCTCAGATGAGACTAAAATTTAGCTCTTTGGCATCAACTTGACTGTCAATGTTTGGAAGAAGAAAATAGATGACTTGGACCCCAAGAACACCATCCCCACCGTCAAGCATGGAAGTGGAAACATTATGCTTTGAGGCTGTTTCTCTGCTAAGGGAACAGGATGACTCCACCAGATCGAGGGGAGGATGAATGGGGCCATGTACAGGGAAATCTTGGGTGAGAACCTCCTTCCCTCAGCCAGGACACTGAAAATGGGTCATGTATGGGTGTTTCACCATGACAATGACTCAAAATATATGCCCAAGGCAACAAAGGAGTGGCTCAAGAAGAAGCACATTAAGCTCATGGAGTGGCCTAGTCAGTCTTCGTACCTTAATCCTATAAAGAATCTGTGGAGGGAGCTGAAGCCTCGAGTTGCCAAGCGACAACCTACAAACCTTAAGGATTTGGAGAGGATCTGTAAAGAGGAGTGGGCTAAAATCCCTCCTGGGATCTTCACAAACTCATTGGCCAACTACAAGAAATGTTTGACTGCTGCGCTTGCTAACAGGGGTTTCCCCACCAAGTACTGAGTCATGTTTTGCTATAGAGTGAAATACTTATTTTCCTCAATAAAATAAAATAAATGTTTAAAATTCATACACCGGAATTTTTTTTTTTTTTAATATTCTGTCTCTCATTCTCAAGATATAGAGCGTTCAATTATTTGTAAGGGGGCATAAAAATCAGCAGGGGATGAAATGCTTATTTTCCCCACTGTATATGTGTACTTAAACACACATACCTTTTATTATACATCCATCCATCCATCCATCATCTAACGCTTATCTGAAATTGGGTCGCGGGGGAACTGGAGACTATCCCAGTCCTCATTGGGCGAAAGACGGGGTGCACCCTTGAAAGGTCGCCCGTCCATCACAGGGCAGAGCAGTTAGGGCAGGGGTCGGGAACCTTTTTGACTAAGAGAGCCATGAAAGCAAAACATTTGGAAATTTATTTCAGTGAGAGCCATATAATATATTTTAAAAGTGAATTCAACTAAATGTCAGTATAATAAGCCTCTGAATTTATTCTTTTAAATAATGTTGTTATAACACTCACCATTAATGCGACTTCTGGTGCTGCATGGATTTGCTGATGTCTTTGTAGTCGGGTTGGTACTTGGTGAGGTTAAGCTTCATGCAAGCGTTGAGGCTTTCATCCGTTAAACGTGATCGTAGGTTGGACTTGATGTTTTTAAGATGTGAGAATGACTGCTCACATGCATACGTAAATCCAAACATGGTCAATCCAGCAATACTCACACGCTGCAGTGTGTGGTATGTGACAGGAAGCGCGTTCCAAGTTTTGAGAATCAGCTGGTCTTCGGGTTGGAGTTTTTTCATTTCTGTCCACATGTGCTTGCTCGCCAACTCCGCTTTCTGTCGTGTGATTCTTTCCAAATCTTCATTCAGTGACTTGAACTTATTCACCCACATGTCTGAGGCCTTCAGGTCAGCACTTCTGCTCAAAATCTCTGACGGAGACACCAGGGATGTAATTCAGGTCGGCTGTGTTCAGTGAACACTGTTTGGATGGGTGATGAACTTAAAAAGACAGTGTGCTCACGAAATTCTCCAAAGCGTGCTTTGAAGGACTGTAGGAGACTGGATGTGCAGCCAGCTAGCTGGTGGAGATCAAGGTTTTGAATGGCTCACTTGCTGTGCATGCATCTTTAAATTGGCTCAGTTTTTCAAAATGTAGTAAACACCTGTTTCAAGATCGTGATGAAAAGCTCCAGCTTGTTTTCAAAAGCAAATACAGCTTGTTGAAGGGATAACACTGTATTTCCAATGCCTTGCATTTTCACGTTGAGCTGGTTCAGATGTTCAGTCAGATCTACGAGATAGTAAAACTTGAGGAGCCACTCGGTGTCGGCTAGCTCAGGATGCCCGACGCCTTTCATTTCAAGGAAAGTCCGGATTTCGTTCAGGCAAGCCGCAAAACGGCTAAGCACCTTCCCTCTTGACAACCAACGCACATTGCTGTGCAAAATAGCAGACCAGGATAGTTATTTACAACTTCATCTAGCAGTGTTTTAAA
>OMLC01056541.1:0-17560 GCA_900302585.1 Regalecus glesne
GTCCAGAGCAAGAATACACAGCCTGGGGAATACCACTAATGCCGGGTGATGTCACTGCCAATGAAACGGATCTATCAGGAACATAACTCGCTGCTCCTTTAAACTTTGTAAATAATTTCGGTGTCATTTCTGATTATGGGATGAGAGGACAGAAATAGCCGTCTGCGGCAAGACAACATGTATTCCAGTGGTGAAAAATGCTGCTCGAGGCATAATCTTGATTCTTCCTGAGAGCAGCACGTAATGCCCAAAGCTCTCTCGGTGCAGTTAAATAAGACCAATGCTTTCCTATGTAGTTCTCATCAGCTTTCTTTTTCCATGGAGGCAAGTCTCCGAACAATGTGCCCATAACATGGTTTGCAGGGAAATTGCATGGTAAAGCTGCAGTTGAACTCCAATGACTCATAGCATCAAAAGCATCATGGTCACTATACATAACCCCGCCGTAATGTTCGGATGGTGAGATGTCTTTGAGGCTTATGTGAATGAACAAAGATTTATTCTACGTTTTCTGTTTTAATGCCACTTCTCAGTACAGTCATGTGTGTCCAAAAAGTGACTTTGCGTTTGCATGTGCCCATGTGCGTTACCAATGTGGCTATTCTGGCTTGGGATGAGAAACTCAATAGACGCGCTTCAGTGGCGGACATGTCCAGCCTTGATCCACCCAAAGTGGCAGATGTTTGGTCTCAAAAAAAGCTGAAAAAACAGTCTTCCTGTTCTCGTAAAGAGACACAGATTATAGTATGTTTACAATGGGCCCTTGTAAGAGAGAGAGAGGCCCATTTTCACATGTCATGGTTAGTCCCTGTGTTGTGGGAGTGGACACTGACTTAGATGGAACATGGGGAATTAGGGCCAGATGCCCTTCCTGATGCCCCGCGGTGGGTTCGAACCTGCAATGTCTGGCTCGTCAGTTCCTAAAGCACGTGCTCTATCACTGAGCTACCACAGCAGGGCTCTTGTAAGAGGTCAGAGAGATAAAAGTAAATGTGCTTTGTATCAACCCCCGGAGGAAGATCTGCACAAATAGTTCATCTGGACAAAGGTTAACACTCTAGGTGGATATTTTCATAATCAATGGAGAAATATTTCCTGCATTTCAATACCAGGCAGGTTTCCTGTCTGCAGTGTATTCATCTCTCGAGGTTTTCCGTCTTTATGTTGATGCTCAAATCGTCTTGGCTTGGATTCTTTTTTTCCTAAAATTATATGTTTCAAGCCTGGAATGTTAATTATTTCCACAACATGAATGCCTGTTTTGTCATGCAAGTCATAACCCTGGAAAAAGAGCTGAATAGGTGCATTTGGAAATGAAATATTTACGTTGAAATTAGAGACTTCCATTGAAAACTACTAGAAGCAGGTGACGTTTAAATACATGACAATCAGAGATACATGTCGTGCTCGCATCGAAACGCTTCATTTACTTTCATCTTTGGCGCTGAAATCAACTGTCAATTAATGAATGACAAGCTGCTACCAATGAACCCTTCTGCACAGCTGACATTTCCTCCCTTACAGTCAGCAGATGCTGGGATGAACAAGACATAGATGGGAAGTGTCAGAATGCCCTCAGCGAACCATGTATACTGAAGCTGGGCCGGAATAAGATGGTGGAAACTGAATCACCTTGGCTGTCTGAGAAGATACATCAAATCTTTCATGGAGATAGTGTTTAGGTGATGGACTTGGAAGATTCTGCTACACAGGAGGTGACATCAGCATTACTAAAGGGGTGGAGGATGGGCCATATATGATCTGTAGCTAATGTTATTTCCCCCTGCCAGTGGTCGAGGTTTCAGCCTTATTCTAGTATGATAGATAAGACTATGAATGTGGTTGAGAGCAGAAGGAAATGAGAATTACAAGATATACCTTCAATTAAGTTGACTTGTTACAAGCTCAGGTGGAGACATACTGAAGGGAACCACAGACCTCTGCACCATGCTGTGGATAATATCTGTGGTTCAGGTCAGTGGGGGTATGGGGGGAGGTTGTGAGCTTGAAGTTGATGGATGAGTAAATAATGTGACTTTGGGTGATTTGAAAAAAATCCCAAAAGTAGGTAAGGAAAGGGAAACTAAAATCTAGATGAGTTGGTCAATGGTAATGGCCTGTACAATGGTCTGATGCATGACAGCAAAGCCTTGACAGCAAAGTGACGACCATGTGGAAAAATGCAATTCTCTAAAAATCTGCTTTGTAATCACTGCATATTATTGTTGTGGAAAAGCTACTGTTTCAGCACATAGTGGGCAGGTATATTGATTCTCCTAAAGACTGTAAGAGCTCTTACCACTAATAATGAGGTGTCATGGTGAACTTGGGGCCTTTTTTTCCAAGGGACTATGTGAAGCTTTTTACATATATTTCAGAAACAGGCTGTGAGAAGCTCATAAACAAGCCCATAAAGAGAGGCTCAGTGGAGGCAGCACAATCCTGCAGCCCTCCAATGCTGTCTCAAAGAAAGTCCAGCAGGACAGGTTCCCATCCACTGGCCACATATCTAGTTTAATATTTACTTTCAGTTGTTAATTGGGTCACTGTGCAATGGAGAGTGCCAGGTACTAGGATGTTAAAGACCTCACACAGCTCTGTAAATAGCAACCTGACAAACTATTTACCAACTTGTTCTGGTGCTGCAGGAAACTGTTAGGCCTTGTATGTTGTTTAGTCTGTCGCCCAATAAGCAATGAGATAGGCTCCAGATCCCCTGCGACCCGAGTTCGGTTAAGCGGTTGACAATGGATGGATTTTGTTTAGTTTTGAGGTTTTTGTTTTCAGTGACCTGTAAAGATGCTGGGGGTTCATTTAGGAGGATATTCTTTAGAGATGGGAGAAAACCACCTGCTTAACAGATCATATAAAAAAAGTTCAAGTCTTCTCTGTGGATTGTCACCTTGTTGTAGTGGGGAAGCTTTGCTCCTGGTGGGGTCACACATGGTGGTAAGGTCAAAGGGGAGGCCCAATCCAACCAAGACCTCAACAGTGGAAACGTCCAAAGAACTTGATCGAAATAACTCATGAGAAGGCCTCACAGCAAAAAGAGCCCAAAGACTGACCTCAGTTTTTCTGTGTGGAGGTTGCTTGTGCCCGCATGTTCCCATATTCCTCCTGCACACACAACCAAAAAGACATAATGCATGTTGGGTGAATCAGGTACTTTGAACTGACCATAGACATAAAACATGTTGAACTGATTGTATGTGGGGTCTCTGTGACGGACTAGATATCAGTGTCTTTATGCCTTTCACCCAGTGCTCACTAGGATAGGCTCTAGGCCCCGGAACTCATTAGAGAGGGTTTAGACAATGAATGAGCTTGTCAGGTATTTACAGCAGGTGGGGAACATTTATATGAAGCCATCACATCAAAAGGGAAGTGGTGAGAGAGCAGGTTTGTTATCGATTCGGCATCTCCAATCACAGATGAACTCAAAGCCCTGAAAAAAAAAATCTTTAAAATACCACCCCTGGCATCCTATCCTACCATCAATTTGACACAGTCAGACAAATGAGAGTTATAAACCAACAGCATATTAGATACCCAAAAAATGTTCTAAAATACCTTTTTTTGCATGATTGTACGATGACAATGTAAATTGCTATTTTTCATCAACTATATATATGATATAAAGTCGATAATCCTCTCTCTGTCCCTCTTATAAAAAATCTAGACTAATGACAAAGAAATAGCCTCTGCTGAGGGAAAAGGCATGTTTCATTGGCGATGCATGAGCTGAACACCACATACCCAAGCTGGTTGCTATATTGGGCGTTTGTGATGAACAGTTTCCTCGATTTAAAGGTGTGCGTTCAGGGCACTTGTTGCAGTTCTCTTTATCTCCCTGTTCTTGTGACCTACTTTGCAGCCCACACAGAGCCTGACGGTCCATCAGACAATCGCCCACACTTTGAAATGATCAGTGAACTGTGATGTGCGGCTGGACGAGCCTGTCGGTTTCTGCACAAAAACCACAAAGTTCAGCTCAGAGAACTGTGTCGCTTGCATAACAGCAGCATGACTCCGGGGACTCAAGTTGGTTTTTTTTGCGATGTCAAGGTCTCTTACACTGCAATATACTTTGTATGACATCACTGTACGTTACCTGCTTTTGTCTCACGTCAAAAAGAAGAGACAGAAAAAACCCTAATGCGACAGCACCAGTGGGACAAGAAAAGTCCCCCTCTAAACCCAATTAAGAATAAATGGTCCATTTTAAGTCAGCTGCCGAACAACAGTAATGAGGGAAATTGTTGCCTCCGATGTGAATTTGTCTGGGTATGTGAGTCAAAGCTCTGGCAGGCTTGTGTTGTCTAATCTGCTAAACTGAAATCAGGTCAGCCCATTAGAGATCCACACATGGTGATAATTGGGAGACTGTCAGTGAGAATTAAAGAGGGAAACTCCTCACAGGAGTGCTACGGTGGGTCATCTGTAGATAGGCTTGACGACTCAGTCAAAAAGAGAGTTGTTTAAGCACAGGAAGCAACCTTATTGACAATGTTCACTGTTCCTGTCACACTGAGAACATGGAAATATCCTCTTCCTATCATCCGATTCCCACTCCTAGGTATAAATAAATAAAAACCAGCCATTCGTAATCGTCCACCAGAGAAAGGGCTCAGTGTTGTAGAAAGGACTGTAATTGAGCAGGGCGGTTTGCAGACATTAAACTCTGTGTGAGGATCGCTTGTAAATCACTTGAAGTGACTGACAATTGAGAAATCCCCCTCTAATAGCCATGCAGATTAACTCACCAGCTCCAAAACCCATTTTCATGTATTACACCACAGAAGTACAGTACATTTAGTGAAAAAAGAAAGTAAATAATGCTAATACTACCTCTGGCTCATCTCAAAACTTTTGTTTGGTGATCAGAGGGGCAACATATCAGGTTTTCAAACAGCGTACTTGTAGCACAGGAGGAGAACACTTTGATTCTGGTAACCCACTTTATTATGGAACACAACATTTATTTGCCAGCAAAATACACCCATATAATTGTCCAAAACACACACACACACACACACACGCACACACACACACCCACACACGCACACACACACACACCCACAGTAGGGTTGTGCTGCAGAGTGCTGTGTTTAGTTAATCTGTATAACTCATGTGCATTCAGACCCCTCCCTATTATTAATGATGGGGAGCCAATGTGATTGGGACAGATCTCTTATGGGGAAACTGAGAGGCCTGTTTTTAAGGTAACACAACCCCCATTTGTTTGTATCCTTGGCAAACATGATCCTAACTCTGGAGGAGCGATGCCGTGAAACATCCACAGTATGAAATCAAAATGATGAAAAAGTAACTCCAAGCTATGGTTGATAAGAAAAGAAACATGAGATATGTTCTGGATGGAATCAAAACACCTTATCCAGGGTAAAACGCTGACAAAGACAGACTGACAAGTTCTAAACATTTACAGACTCTACACATTCAAAGTTGATGGATGAAAGTGACAATTGTAGCAAACCAGCATTCTTAAATTAGATTGGAACAAATGATTTGTTTAATCAGATTTTGTGTGGCTATCTGAAGCCAGGGAATCCTTAATTATGTTAAATTGACGGCCTTCCTGAGAGCATCACTCTGGTGGATGGTGCCACTGATTACTATCTGAAACCAATGGAGAGTTGTCCATAGCTAATGGATTACCTCTTATAAGGAGCCCTTCAAGCTCTTTTCACAACAAAACAATCACTCTTATTGGATTTACCTAAAGAATGCTATTCTCTTCTTAGTGGATTGGGATGTTACATTGAATAATTTTTGCACTGTGGAGCCAAAGTTAAGTTAACTGCTGTACCACCAGGTGGCATAGACCCAGAGGCACAGTGGTTAACACTGTTGCCTCACAGCAAGACGGTTCTGGGTTTGAACCCCATCTTAGGTCCTGTCTGTGTGGAGTTTGGATGTTCTCCCTGTGTCTGTGTGGGGGTTTCCTATGGGTGCTCTGGTTTCCTCCCACCATCAAAAAGACATATTGGGCTAAAACTCCTCCCTGCGGCTCTGACCAAGGTAATAGCAAAATGAATGAGAGTTGGTCCCCAGACACAGCAGCTGCTCACTGCTCCTATACAATAGGATGGGTCAAATGCAGAGAACATATTTCATTGTATGTATGCTCAATGATAATGTATGAAGCTTCTTTAAAGGTAATGAATGAAGTTCTTGTCCACTTCACAACAAATCCGGAGCTTTCCTTTGACTTCTAATACTTTTGATAAACTCTAAAGTATACAGATTAGAAAAAAAAGATTGAATATTCTTTTGTTATAATCCCAAACATGTCAGATTAATAGGATGGCATTGTAAATCCAGTTATGTCATTGAATGGTTAGCTCGTAAATCCTCTTGATAACTAATTGAATGAAAAAGTAATATATCATTTTGCGAGTACAGGTGGATGAAGCAGGGGAAAAAAAAGCAAAAGCAAAGTGATTCCAAAGCAGTCATGATTATAACATGGACAGTGCCATCTCTCTCTACCATTTTGTGATCTATTCATCTTACATAGGGATTTTCCAGTCTGTAATCAGGGTTACTCTCTCTCTGTGCTGGAGGGCAAACTGGAGCACAAAATACCGCTTTGAGTTGTCACAAACCCTACAACAACAACCTCTGATCTGGTGTATGCTAACTGTATGCCTAGAGCCACATGTAAGAGGAGCCTTGTTTCACTTCTGCCCTCCTGTACCGGCAGTGGATCTGTGCATTTGACGGCTCCATCTGTCTGTGTGGTTTTTGTGCACACAACACTGCACCATATACAACACTATTTGCACCTTTGTGGTGAATGTAAAAACTCCCAGTCTCTACCGAAGCCCTCCACATTGTCCCTTCTTCTTCAGCAAAGCTAGGACACATTGTCTGCAGGAGGACATCTAAAATCTGGGACTTGGTGCTAAATATAACAATTGGATCAGAGCTCATGTAAAACTAGATTATATGGATTGCAGAGAAAACTGAATTTGGACATACAACTGCAGAAAAAACTGAATTATGTAGATAAGGTGCTGGTCCAACCTTCTTATCTGCCTGGGTTTACCTTAACTCAGAGATATCAAACAATTGTAACATTGTGACGTAAATTAAAGTATCTCCGGGAGCTATTATCAAGTCAAGTCAAGTCAAGTCAAGTCAAGTCAAGTCAAGTCGATTGTACTTGCACAGTCCATTGCAAATGACAAATTTGCCTCAGTGGGCTTTACACTAACTCTACATCCTGTCCTGAGACAGCAAAAGCTTATCTCTCCTCCATATTTTAGTTTAGCTCCCTGTGTTCTGTGCTGGCCCTCCATACAACACTGATTTCCACCTGGTCTCACACCAGCAGTGTTAAAGCAGCAATGATCAAACTCCAACATTGAGATTAATCTGCAATAGAAAATAACTGACCCCGCGACCCGATTTCGGATAAGCGGTTGACTATGGATGGATGGATGAAAATTACTGAGCCAAAACACACAGTTTCCATTATTTGAGAATATAATGTATTGTATGGTGGTTTGGAGTAAAAAAAAAACAGAGAAATAAGCTGGGCAAGGTAGTGCAAGTTATAGCAAGGCCATTGTGGTGCGATGGTCTGATAATTGTACCCTTCTCGTCAAACCAACAAGCTCACGAAGCCTGTAGTTACAAATCACAAACAGCCAACAGAATTTCAGCTCTAACCATTGGCAAGAAGATTTTAAGTACCTTCATGTTGCTGTGTATTATCTGCCTGCCTGCCTGTCTGCCTGTCTGTCTGTCTGTCTGCCTGTCTGTCTACTTTAGGATCGGAACTCCATGTGTTTTAGCAAGGCTGACTGTAAGTGGCTGGCCATTGTGTCACATCCCCCACTAAGATGAGTGGGTACCATTTTAAAAATCAATTCTTCAGTGTCTTTTGAGGACATTAGCAAACACTTTGGCTCCACTGCTCTATTATCTGTGCACGGGGAATTCTGAAGAGAGTGAATGAGTAAAACTGAGAAACTCAGCAGACATGTTGTTGGTCAGTGTAAGTTTAGCCCTCCGGCTGATTATAGGGTTGGAAGACAGGGATGGCCAGATTCATTCAGCTGCCCGGGGTTGTGTGGCTAGATGACTGCATGCTGAAAGGATGGCGATGGAACGTTGAAAAGAGTTGAAAGTCACATTCAAACTGTGACAGAGACAAGGCCCCAAGGGGACAGCCTGGCATAATATCACCAAAGACCGAAATATGAGTCACTTTAAGTGTTTAACAAAGTGAGGAGATGCGTTTGTCTCTCTGTGTGTGTGTGTGTGTGTGTAGTGCGTGCTTATCACATGTTAGTATGTATGCACATCTGTGTGTGTGTGTGTGTGTGTGTGTGTGTGTGTGTGTGCATATGAGTTGGGAGCATATCTGAATGAGATTATGGAAGTAAGCAAGAAAGAGGGATGAAAAGTGATGGGGCGGCATAGCATTTCAGGAAACATGAAGAGATTTTCATAATACTCAGGACGTATTCGGCTTCCTCATTGGCTCATTTTCTTCCAATGTCAACTGACCCCAATGCTCTTAAAAACAGCACATGGGTCTAAAATTATATTATCCTAAGCTGCATCATTCTTTAAGCGCTTCCGCAGCAAGCGGTTGGTTTGGAGGCTGCTTATCGTTCTGTAGTGGAGCACCAAGTCCTCTGTGCTCCTGTTACGTTGTTCTCGTCCCGAGGAGGCTAATCAAGGTAAGACAACGTGTTCTCATTGATTCAATCATTCATCCTTTCTCCTTTTAGGTCAATGGTGGCCGAAAAGAGGATTTGTCGAAAGGCAGTTGTGCAATGATGCGCTTCTCTGACCCTGTAGTCGCGTTTTGTGCTTGTCTAGCTTTGTTTTGCTTGCGTGTGCATCTTCGTGAGACAATATTCACACACCAGCGCGTGCATGTGTCAACACAGAAAAATGGGGATTCACGAAGACACACAAAGAGAGATGGACACGGTGACGGAGAGGAAGTGAGACATGTTGCATGGCAACATCTGGTCACTGTGGCCCTTGCTGCCTAGACTTTGCAAGTCACGCTGTTTTAAGGCAGTGGTCAGTTATATTTTGCTTCACTGCATTGGAAATGGGATGTGTGGAGCAGAGGTACGTCTGGGGGAGGACTCGGGGGGTATACAGGGACATACATTTTATGACGATGCATCTTTCAAGAGGCATCATTACAGAGGATTTGGGTGGTGCAGTGGTTAGCACCTTCACCTCATAGCAAGAAGGTCCTGGTTTGAATCCTGTACCAGCTCCTTTCTGTGTGGACTTTGCATGTTCTTCCCATGTCTGTGTGGGATTCTGCTGGGTGATCTGGTTTCATCCCACCATGAAACAAAAGACCTGTGGGGACTGCAGATGCGAATTAGCTTGAAGCTATAATCTGGTGTTGCGTATCAAATAGGGACATCAATGTAAAAACCTGAACATGATCCCTTTAAAAATGCAAGTGTCTGCTGAGAGGATTTGATAAAAGCGGTTATTCCTGAACAGTCGTATTTGGGAAGGCTTTGTATCAATTTTAAGAGAAACAAATCTAATCAGCAGTGGTCATTTGCACATTTTCTGTGCTATGTCGACAACCCAGCCCAAAGTTTCTATCAACCAACAACTTAGGATACCCATGTGATCATGTTGAAGATAAAATAAGCCAAAATAGATCTTTTTGATCTACACGAGAACATTGGCAATTTCCTCATTATGGAACGAAACTTTGCAGAGTGCCTAGCTTTCATATGAGGTGTCCACATCCAGGGATGGGGGATGGAAGTTAATGGTGCATGCCCCACCATTGCAGCCTGGAGGGAGCATTGCTGTCATTGTGGCCACAGGGCCAGACGGTGTTGGCACATCCTGAGAGAACCTGTGGGCTTACTTACACATGCCAAACAGGGTCCGTCTGTCACCACCTCTCACAGCAGGTCTCACACTAGAGGTTGGCCATAGAAGACTGGGAATACATTGGACAAACATGTTGGATCATATGGTTTGTCTGTCGAGCTTCTCACAGAGGCTCTGAATGGATTCTGTGAAACTTTATTAGCTTTTTCCTAGTAATGTTTTTCTTGTGCAAAATGCCAGAAATGCCTTTTAATTTAATGAAGTACGTGTTCTATGGATATATTTAGATTTGTTGTTCTTTACAAGCCACTTGGTTGCCAAATCAGGGGATCAACTATTCTAATCCTTATTTAAGCGGGACAGAAAATTAAGAACACTTTCTTAATCATAGTCATGTTCTAAAGGAACATGGGTGGCCTGTTGCTTGGCATGGTGTGGCAGTGGTTAGCACTTTTGCCTAACAGCAACAAAGTCCGGGTTTGAATCCCATACCAAGTTAATTTTATTTGTATAAGCCATTATTATAAATTACAAATTTGCCTTCGTGGGCTATCTACTGAGACAACATCCTGTACTTAGACCCTCACATCGGATAAGGAACAACTCCATTAAAAACACCCTTTAGCAAGGAGAAAAAAATGGGAATAAATCTCAGGGAGAACAACAGAGGAGGGATCTATCTCCCAAGATGGACAGGCATAAAATGGATGTTTTGTATTTACAATAAAACACAGTTTACAGAATACAACACTGAGACGATAACAGAATTATAATGGAAATCCATGAGAGGCAACAACAACAGCAACATAATAATAATAATAATAATAATAATAATAATAATGATCGTCTTTTCTGTGTGGATGTTCTCCCCATGTCTGTGTGGGGATCCTCCAGGTGGTCTGGTTTCCTCCCACCAACAACAGGACAGGCATGTTAAGGTTAATACTCCTTCCTGTGTCCCTGACCAAGGCAACTGGATAAAGAACTGGAGTTGATCTCCAGGTGCTGCAGCTGCTCACTGTTCCCATTCAATAGAATATGATTTATTTATTTTCCACATAATCAAGGCCAGGGAAACTTGTTCGCTGCATTGATGAAAAATAGGGAACAAGCCACAAGAAGAAGATTGTATTGGAGCAGTGAGCACAGTCACAGCCACGTGGCGCTCAGGAAGCAGTCAGGAGCTCAGTGTTTAGCTCAAGGACACTATGACACGCTTTCTGTAGGGGCATGTCAATAGGATCGGTTAAACTCAGAGAACAAGTTTCATTGTATGTATGTAGAATGGCAAAAAGATAACGCTTCCTCTTCAAGGAAAGAGTTACAAAACGGGTTATTTATGTTGAAATATTAATTTATACTGCCCAATGTGAGAGGAGTCTCGCAGAATAGCGCAGAGGAGGAGTCTCCCATAGGAGTCTCCCATAGGAGTCTCCCATAGGAGTCTCACATAGGAGTCTCCCATAGGAGTCTCCCATAGGAGTCTCCCATAGGAGTCTCCCATAGGAGTCTCACATAGGAGTCTCCCATAGGAGTCTCACATAGGAGTCTCCCATAGGAGTCTCCCATAGGAGTCTCCCATAGGAGTCTCCCATAGGAGTCTCCCATAGGAGTCTCCCATAGCGCAGAAGCTCATAGAGCTTCTGCGCTATGGGAAATGATGAGTCAGACGTTGTGGGTTTGATCCCACTGAGGGGCATCAAGGAAGGGTATCTGGCCTTAATCCCTCACACCCCATCCAGGTCTGGGGTCTAATCGTGACACATAGAACTGGACCTCTCTCACTGTACTATACCAATATGAGATAACGGTGCTAGTACGATAGTATCACACTTTTAAGTCCATATACAGATATGATAGCTTTGTGAATGTTAATTTCAGCAGTGTTGCACTCCAGCTGAGTTTTCACTGCTAAGGTTAGCCTCTCTGTAATTGTTTATGATATTCTTCAGAGACGATATTTCTACGAAGCTGCAAAATGCAATGGTATCATAATGGTAATGCACAATCAATGTTAGAGTAATGTCTCTTTAAATGCTTTGCACCCTAAATAATTTTCATATTCTCCGTTCCAGAGTATGGTCTGGTGAATATCATCAACAATGAGCAATGGAGTGAATATCAAGACTCTACCTCAGACACAGACTGCCAAAGGCATAAATTCAAGTCTTCCTTTGCTTCAAAGTATGACACCCCTCTCAAAGATGGCTTCCAAGCAACAAAGCAGCGGCCATCCCAATCCCACAGTGCCCTATAAATTTGACTCCAAAAGAAAACCTCCATATTCCCCATCACCGGTTTCCTCAGCTTCCAATGAGCTGCTGAGAGGCACAGCTGTAAAAAGCCACTTGTTGAAGCAGAAAGCGGGTCTCTACTCCTCTAGGACCCCGGCAGCTACAGAACGAGCCAATGGTACATGCTCAGCATACAGCAGTCCTTTGGTGCCCAAGAGGGAGGTCCTGCGCTCCAAGGACACATTGGACCTCCGCACGAGTGCGCTGACCCAGAAGGCTTTGCGAGACCTTCAAACTAGGAGAAACATGAACAAAAATTGGACTTTTGGCACTTACCGTCGAAAGAGTGTGGATAATGCAGACAAGGAGGACACCTTTTGCAGGCTCTCCAGGGATGCCCCGGTTGTCAATCGTACTAAAGGAGCCAATGGGAATTTGATACCTGGTCCACATTTGGACAAAGGGGAAGTTTGGACTTCTGAAGGAGATGGAAAGACACAATCTTCATACTGCACGGTGAACGTGCTACGAAGAGGGGGAGAGCCAAGTAGAGCAAACATGGCTGCTGTTGCTCCCTTTAGGTTCAGGTGAGGGCAGTGTTTAGCCTTTAAAGATGCTCTGCATAGGCTGAATTACTTTTTATAGAGCATGTTGGTTTTCCGTATCAGCAATATTATAAAAAAAGCCTCTCATAATACACAGTTAAAATGTCTCCCATTTTAAATTGGCTTAAATTTTCTTTAGAAAATATGTACATTGTGTTGTGTACAGGTTCCAGATCCAAGAGGACACAGATGCATCTCTGGATGACCTTAGTGACTGTTCCTCTGACTCCATGGAGGTTTGCTGTGAAGATCTTGGTAAGTCCTTACGTAAAGCACATTAGTAAATTTCTTCTCCCATATACAGTAATGTAAACTCATCCCCCCTTTAAATGTACTCACTAAGAGTAAAATTACCACCCAGTATGTTTGACCCCTTTCACATGTTTAAGAAATACTCAGGAATAGGATATTTATTTAGGTGGTGGTATCTATTCAACTATAACAGACAATGGAGGGGGAGGTTCTGTTGGAATCACTCTTTTCTTTTTTTGATGCATCTGTAGACACAAGCACGCAGATGCAAAAGCATTCAGGACTGACTTGCACGCCTATGGCTAAGACTAAAGCAGAGGGGTGCAATGTTGGCAGACTGATTTCAAGAAATGCTGATATCATCACATTTGCACAGAAATGTTGACAATCCATCCATGAATGATCTCCCACATTGACGTTAAGCCACATATTTCAGCTTTTCACTCAAAAACCCCCATTTAAGCAGGCAGTTGATCTTCAAGACTATAGAGGCACTTTTTTCTAAACACCAAAAAAAACCTGAACGTTAAATATTTTTTCAAATTCAAGTATCACTGTTTCTCCAATAGTCAATATTTCATTTTGATGTACTTTTTTCTCTCAAGGTGCCGTGTTTTTTCCTGCATCCATACATATCTACACCCATTGTTTTGTTCTAACCTCATGTGGAGACTGGAAGCTCAAATACATGGACGCTGTCTTATTACACACCACCTGTTAGATGCATCAAAATGTTCTCTCGCAGTTTGTCAAAAGTCTATTCCGCTGTTACTTCACTATTTCTTCACGCCCATGTGGGAGAACATGACATCTTGGCAGTCAACTCCACAGCGCTGATTCTCAAATGTTTTTTGCAGCTTTAGCGTGCCTTTGTGTTGAAATTTATGCCCCTGCTGCACAGAACATTTAAGTAATTCCAAGTTTAAATTTCACCCCCTGTTTTTCCCAATAGTGTGCACTTCAGATCTTGGCGAGGTTAAATTAGTGGCAATGAGCTAAAGGCTCTGACAGTTCTTAGAAAACGCAACAAATCTGTGCCGAACATTTTGCAACATGCAAATCTTGGTCTGTGGAATTCGAACAATCAATCCATTCTTACTGCCACTAAAGTACATCTCTCCAATATACTGTATAGTAGTTTGCTAAGTTAATACCTCAGCATGACAGAGCGAGGTCCATTTTAGGAGTCACAATTAATCTCCACGTTGTGTGGGTAGACACAGGCTGAGATGGAGCTTTGATGATTAAGGCCAGATGCCCTGCAGTGGGTTTGAACTCACTCCCTTTGGCTCGTCAGTACCCGACGCGTGTGCTCCTCCACTGAGCTACCACGGCCTCTCGTTAACGTCAGCTCATGCTTTGCTAACTGACACACTGCCCAGTGCTCAGTACACAGTACATCAGAGAAAGTTAGACTCTGGTATCTCAGTGAATACTCATTGATAGAATTAGTCTATTTCAGTGCTAAGGAAGGTGCTGATTCTCTCATGTTGACTTCAACATTACGGTTTTCTCATGACCGTGATGAGCACTGAACTTAAACCTTCTATCATGTCAGTGCTTAGAGTAATTATTTGTCATGACAAGTAACAAATAAAATGAAAAGTCAGCATGGTCGATGCCTATAGTGAATGGGGTCTCGGGGCATTGTCATGCTGTGTGGGGGGGAGGGACTTTTTCTGGCATGGTTTGGGTCTCCACTCGTTCCCTTAAAGAGAATGGACACCGACTCACCACAAATCAATACAAAGTTATTCCAAGTGATCACCTTTATTTCACAATGAAACAACTCTGTCCTGATGGGAGTGGTCTCTTCCAGGATGACAATGCTCCTATCCACAGACCATGAGAGGTCACTGAATGGTTTGATGAGTATGAAAATGGTGTAAATCATATGCTGTGGCCTTCACAGTCACCAGACCTCAACCAACAACATCATCAAAACACCAAATGAGGGGATATCTTTTGAAATAATGCTGCTCATCCCTTCAATAGAGTTCAGAGACATGTAGAATCTATGACAAGGAGCACTGAAGCTGTTCTTGAGGCTCATGGTGGACCAACACCTGACCAGGACACTTTATGCTGGTTTTACCTTTAGTTTGTCACCCATCAGCATAGTGAGAAGTTGGATCTATCACTATCCCATTAGAAGTTTTATAATCTAAGTGTTACAAATCTCCTTTTAGGACTCACTAGCATGACACAGCAAAACAATAAAAATAATATAAATAAATAAAGGATTTCCTTATCAGTCCCGCGTGGGAAAATGTGGATTTCTCTGCATTTTTGACCCATCCTATTGTATAGGAGCAGTGAGCTGCCAACATATGGCGCTCGGGGAGCAGTTAGGGGTTAAGTGTCTTGCTCAAGGACACCTCAACATGCTGTATGCAGGACCAGGGATCGAACCTGCAACCTTCCAATTGCTAAACGACTGCTCTACCCACTGAGCTATGCCGCCCCTCAAAATGGATTCATTCTTTTCCAAAAGCAATCAGCATACATCAGAGTGATGTATTTATCAAGAGCCCACATTTGAATCTAGAGCCCATAAAACAAACAGAAAATGGAAATTAAACAGTATGATTTGACTTGACATTCTCCATAAGTCAAGATGGATATTATAACCAATTATCTTAAGTAATATCATGGAATTTGAGACATTTTGTTTGTGCTTTCACAAAGCACCTATCATAATACAGGCACAGTGTTTCTGCATACTTTAATATTTCATATACATCAATTTAAAGCTGCTGAATAGAGTCACCAGCATTTATCAGTGGGATCAAATCAGTCAGTCAAAAATCCATGAGTATGGGGCAAACGTTCGCTGTAATCGGGGGCTGACACGGACACTGACGGTAGCCGATGATGCAACAGCTCACTCATCTAAAACCACAAATATGACACATAAACATACCTCGGAATTAACCCCCACTGAGGTCTGCTTTCATGTTGTGGGGGTGGACCTATAGATGAAGTGTGGGGGATTAAGACCAGATACCCGTCCTGATGCCATATTAACCACACTAAAAGACTAAAAATAATTTTTCATTGAAAGTGCTTTGCTGAGGACAGAGCTATGGCATCCCTGCCAGCCTCAGGGTCTCTACCAGCCACCGGCATGAGTCTGCATCGGGATCTGCACTGATCCTGTTAGGCCAACCTGAGACGGATGCAACTTTAGCCCAGTCGCCACACAATAATATCATCCTGAGTCATGTCTGCGTCTCCTTTTTACCCGTCAGGTATTCATTAGTCACTCTTACAACCAATAGTAGTTTCAGAATAACTGGTGCATAAATGAATAGGTTGTGACTGGGCTTTATTTTCCGTCTGGTGCTCAGGGTATTTTGATGACAGAATCAGCTGCTCCTAAAACAGAACCCAAACATGCACAAAATAAGGAATGACCTCATGAAACTGCAGAGGGCTATCATAGAAGCCTCTCAATGGTTTCTTAATTATCCTAATGACTTTGCAAGGTTGGAGTCACTAGGCATCTTCCTGGGGGAGAGCCAAGCACCGCAACAGAGTGGTCCTGGATGCTGGCTGGACAGATGCAGGAGGGAGAGATAGAGTGGTCTGATGTAAGGATTGGTTTTCATCTCCTGTCTGGGAAATTCTCTATGTCCCAACACGACAGACCCAGGGGATGCTGCGAATCTGTTTTTTTGGTCAATAAAACCGAGAGATTTGTCATTTCATCTGGCTTTAACTGGACCCTTCTTGGGTTATGAAATATGTGTTGTTTCACTTGAGCAAAATAATGAACCATCACGCCAAAACATCTGCAGGAAGAAAAGTGTGGGAATGATCAGGGAATCTCCACGAAGGCACATCTTATGTTATGAAGACTAAGGTTTTGGTTGTAGATTTAAAGTTGTGTTCCTGGACTCACATGAGATAGAAGTTAGTCACGTTGGTCAAAAAGTCTAAATTCAAGATGAGACGTTTTTTTTTATTCTTTTCTCCTTAACTTTTATTTACTACATGTTTTCAGCAGCTGGAGCTGAACAGGAATAGACTAATACCCAGCATATGGAGGGAGTTTGGGGGAAAAACACATTACCATTCAGCCTTAAACAATATCCTGAAGCCTGAGGCTGATCTCGTTTCAGCCAGCATGATGAATTCATTACATTTCAGAAGATCTTATATTATGAGGCTTTGTATTGTGTTCATGATCATAGTCCTAACACACCGAGCAGAAACCCATCCAGCCATGTACCAGTGGATGTACCAGCCATGTACATTTAAAGCTCCCACTGGTGTGTTGGTCACACATTGCGTCACCATTCTGGTGGAATCACAGCAGTTGAACAGGGCCTGGAATATTTACACACTTCTGGAGAAATTTACAACATACAGCTGCTAAACTCCCATCATAGTTCATTCTCTCTCTCTCTCTCCTCTCTCTCTCTCTCTCTGTCTCTCTCTCTCTCTCTCTGTCTGTCTCTCTCTCTCTCTCTGTCTCTCTCTCTCTCTCTGTCTGTCTCTCTCTCTCTCTCTCTCTCTCTCTCTCTCTGTCTCTCTCTCTCTCTCTGTCTGTCTCTCTCTCTCTCTCTCTTTCTCTCTGCACACACACACACACATACACACCCACAG
>OMLC01056545.1:0-15925 GCA_900302585.1 Regalecus glesne
GTTGGGATCCAGACCAGAATGGACGCCAAACCCAAAAAAGTGTTTTCCCCCAAAGGTGAAAAGAAGGTTGGGCTCAAAGGAAAAGGTGAGGGAATAAGATTCACGTTTCCTACTACCACTACTACTACTACTACTACTACTACTACTACTACTACTACTACTACTACTACTACTACTACTACTACTACTACTACTACTACTACTACTACTACTACTACTACTACTACTACTACTACTACTACTACTACTACTACTGCTACTCCTCTCAGCCTCTCCCATCAGGGGTCTCCACAGCAGATCATCATCTCCATCTCTTCCTGTCCTCTACATCTTCCTCTGTCTCACCAGCCACCAGCATGTCCTCCCTCATCACATCATAAACCTCCTCTTTGGTCTTCCTCTTCTCCTCTTGCCTGGCAGCTCCATATTCAGCATCCTTCTCCCAGTATACCAGCATCTCTCCTCCACACATGTCCAGACCATCTCAGTCTGGTCTCTCTGGCTTTGTCTCCAAACCCTCCAACCTGAGCTGTTCCTCTGATATACTGGTTCCTGATCTGGTCCTTCTTCATCACTCCCAATATAAATCTCTGCATCTTCACCTCCTCCACCTCCAGCTCCACCTCCTGTCTGTCTGTCAGTGCTACTTTCTCCACACCAGACACTAGAGCTGGTCTCACTACCATCTCGTCGACTTTCCCTTTCACCCACTCTCACTTCTATCAGTGTATATTTCAGTATAGTCAACATTGCAAACTCATGGATATACTGTGCCCTCAGTCTTGCAGGTGGGATCATGGCTGGAATTCTCCGGGGTCTAGACACTGACAGGTGTGTAAAGATGGGGCTCCTGGCTGCATGGCTGTCACTCGCATCACCACATCCGATTGCCCCCATTCTTACCCTGGACTCTGTGGACCCCAGTAAAGTCCAGACTCAATCCTGGACTAGACCTGTCTTCATGTGGATGAATTAGAATTAGAATTAATTGTTAATATTTGTCGAAAATACAATTAGAGATATGTTTAGTTGTGCAATCAGGATTTTGCATATTCACTTTTCTTAGGAGCTTCTGTGAAACCAGAGTATTAAACAATGAGGGGGTGAGGAAATAGTGGACTACAGCGTAAAGAGTGTTTGTCAGTATCAAGGCTCTGTGTCAAGCTAATTCTACAAGTCTCTTTATAGGTTTTGTAAATTTAATTATATGAGTCATGCCTGAAAGAGCAGATCGCAGATACAAGCGATCTGGCGTCTCTTAGAGATCGGACAGAAGTTCAGTCACCCATGAGGGACTCTGCTCCTCTACCTAGAGAGGAGCCAGTGGAGGAGGTTCAGCATCTAGTCAGGATGCCACCTGGTCTCCTCCCTAGTGAGGTGTTTCAGACACATCCAGGTGGGAGGAGGCCACGGGGTAGACTGAGGACCAGGTGGAGGGATTATATCTCCACCCTGGGACCACCTCAGGACCCCCCAGTCAGAGCTGGTGGGTGTGGCCAGGAGGAGGAGACTTTAGGGTCCCTTGCTGGAACTGATACCTCCATACGGATGATGATGGATGAATGGAAATTAATCTTAAGCCTCCCTTTCAGAACATGAATTAGATGCTATATTGTCTCTGTGAAGGAATAAAGCACTTGAACAAGCAAATTCTATTTGATTGCATATCTGCTTCAATCCGCCTACTATATTTTTTATCTCATATCCATTGGTTTGGGGGCGGCATAGCTCAGGAGGTAGGGTGGTTGTCGAGTAGTTGTAAGATTGATGGTTTGATCCCTGGTTCCGTCAGAAAGTGTGCCGAAGTGTCCTTGAGCAAGACATTGAATCCCTCTCTGCTTGGTAAAACAGATAAAAATGAGCCTGGTGGCTTAATCTGGCGTATTTACATTCTGAATGTTCATTGATATGCACTGTCCCTATAAAGGAGGTTATCATTAGTGGTAGTACGAGTGCTAGAAGTAGACTTTGCACAGGGGTATCACATACTTGCTCCATTCATATCTATTTAATGTTATTTTGTGCCATTACTTGAGGCATTTGCAACGTAGATGATGGAAATACTACAAGAAGAACTTCAAAGCAAGCTGGGGGGACGCAGATCTACACCCAAGTCTTACTTTACATTAATTAACCTCAATTGAGCTATTAAAACCCTAAAGAAACCACAACTCCCATAATACACCACTGTGTATGCGCAGGCTCAGTCAAGGCGAAATACTTGCCCCGCTCCCTCCTCCTTATTTTAATGCTAACTAAGATGGTGGTTTAGACGTAAACTGTCTTCTCAGTACCGGGACGAGAAAGGGGTAAACAGCCCTGTAGCCTCCTCCATCACAGCCGAACCGCGGACCCAGCAACATCTAGCCGTCTCTATTTATAGCAGTTTGGACGCTTTAGAGACCTTGGCTCGCAGTCCCCGCCCAATTCGGTGTGACTCCCTCGGAGAGGAATCCTTCGCTAAATACGGACAGGGTGAGTACCGCTAGCCGCGATGCTAAGCTGTTTTAACTGATAGCTGCTGCTAACTCTATTAGCTCTGCGTCCAGTGTTCCCCGTCACTGATAATCAGGATATAAAAGAAGGACTCGTTGCTGTATCCGTTCGCCAGCTGATGCGTTTGAAACATCGGATGTTATTACATTGATGCCCCCCTCCCTGTGTGTGTTGTGGATTGAAGGGGACGTCCAGTGATCCACACTAGGATACATCCAGTAAACGACGGTGCTAACTCAACCTGATACCGAGTTACTGTTAGCTTGCGTGGGCCGCGCCATTAGCTCGGGTTGTTGTGGCTAGCTGACGTGATGCTAAGGCTAGCTTTCCAAGCCAAACTGTCACCCCTCAGTATGTTGCAGTGAAAGGCGGCTGTCACGCCAAATTTCAGCGTCACGCCCGTGTGCTGAAGCTAACATTTGCAATCCAGATCATTTATTGTTGGTTTTAAATGACGAGTGCTTGTTTCTCGATGCTTGACCGGCTTTTCTTCTTCTTTCTGCCCCCCCTTTCGTCTCTGTCCGTCTAGCGGCTAACTTGAACCTAGCCCCTAGCCAGCTAACATCTGTCGTGGATGTGCAATCCAAAAAGCGACAGTGGCTAACGGCTAACGTTACCGACTTGGCTAAACGGGCTGTTTGGCTCCAGTCAGCTGACATTTGGCAGCGTAGTAGTGCTGGAAACACAGGGACTCTCGTCTTGTTCAAATGTTGGCAGTATCTGTTAATAGCTGTAGTGTCGGTTTACCCATGAATACATAAATGTCAATATTATATATGTATATATACAAATATATGAGCCCATGTAACTGTGTTTTATTACCACACGCACCGTGACAACAATTTTCCTAAAGCTGGACGATTAAGTATATACTTATCGACCAACCATCTATCTACCTGTCTAACGATCGTATGCATATATTGGATGTAATCGGTGTAGTTCATGATATTTGTTTTTGACTGGACGTGTTCAGTGTTTCATTGTTTGGTTGTTAACCCCTGCCATCACGGAGTTTGCTTTTGTGGGGTCTGCGACAGAGATTGCCGTACAGAGCTCACACGGTCATTTGACAAGTACCTGCCACTAGCAAATGTGTCTGTGAGTCAACATGGCTAGCCGTTTCTGTTATTTATGCTAGCTCATACCCAAGTAACCTTGAGAATGACGTCACTATTGATTGTTTAAATTTTGCATAGTTAACCAATTTGTCTTTAGATGGGTAAGTCTTGATTGACCAATGCTTCTTCCACATCCATGTCTCTGGTTATCCTGTCCCCCCCAACCATTAAACAGGTCAAGCACAGGATGGGCCGTTTGTAATCGTGTCATGTATTAATGTATGTGCTTGTTTGACTTGACAGTTTAATCCAAATATGTAATTTTGGTGAGTTAAATGTAGTGTAGGGAACTCCTGTTTCCCTACATATCAAAGTACAGTAGAAATGGTCAAGTTGAATCAAAAGTAGAGTTGACTCTAATATGCCTACATTGGAGCTGTCATGTTTAGTGTCAATTTTCTTGTGTATGTGTTCTCAGCCTGGCTCTCTGTGATCAGCTTCAACGCTATCCACCCACCCCTTCTCACCGTGCCATAGGATGTCCCACAGCCCTGAGATGAAGGACGACCCCATGGAGTGCCCACTGTGCATGGAACCGCTTGAGATTGACGACGTCAACTTTTTCCCCTGCACCTGCGGCTACCAGATCTGCCGCTTCTGCTGGCATCGCATCCGCACAGATGAGAACGGCCTCTGCCCCGCCTGCAGAAAGGTGAGGGACGTTGCTTGTCTGAAGTGACAACAGGGAAGCCATGGATTATTTAAGAGTTATGAAATACTGACTTACACAGGGCAGAAAAATAGCTTTGCATGGACATTTTCAGGTTGAAACCTTAAATTAAGTTGCTTTGCTGGCCACACCCTGATCCTGATGTAATAATCAGGGTTTTTCCACAAGTGTTAATGGAAAAAAGCAACTTCATCATCACAACACGGCTCCAGACATTTAAAAAAATCTAGTAGCCATCAGCTCCTAAGCCCAAAATATTTTGAAGCCAAATCAAATTTCAGGAGCCAAAATGGTGGTGTCCTATTGTTAAAATGCCATCTCACACTGCCTTTCCTTTCCCCTCTGTACAGTCTGCCTCCCATAGTCTACACTATATTTTCTTTGCATACATAATATGTGCAATGTTCAATATAATGCAGTCATATAACCATAAATACTTAAATGTCCAGTCTTATTTTTTTCTCACTATTTTATTCAAGGCAGTGTAGCTCAAAAGGTAGGGCAATCTAGTATTAAAAAGATTGTTCCAGTTCCGTGTCCTTCAGAAAGTACGTTAAAGCTTCATTGAAAAAGACACTCAAGCCCTGAGATGCAATGGCAACCTGTTTAGGATGTTTCTCCGCCTTTTGCCCAATGAAGACTGGGATGGGCTCCAGCATGACTCCATGACCCAACATCAGATAAGTGGTTTGGTAGTGAATGGGTGGGTTTTTTAGATTAAGGAATTGAGATGGGATAACTCAAATGTCCCTTGAGAACATATCGGATTTGTCTCAGCATCTGATGTGGAGGAATGGGATGGGCAGTGAATGAGAAAAAGTCGGACACTTTTCATTTGTTCATCCTGTTTTCTTATGAGCTGACAAACCTTATCTAACTAAACATTTAGCTACATACGGAGCTCATGTTACACATGAGCTTTCCGGGGAGCCCTATTTTACAGTGCACTGCTACACTTTGCGTGCACTTGCATACATGGACATATACGGTCAATAGCAAGGTGACTGCGAAAAACATTTGACTATTACTAATAGTAATACTGACGATAGCATAAAATCTAGCCAAGCAGGTAACGCACAAAGACAGAAATCAATTCACAGTTGCAATGTTGTTATATCACTTGAGCCAGAAAAGCAAAAAAATATCTGCATAATGAATTGGCCAATGGTTTGCACTATGCCTCTACACAAACCAGACCCAGCTTACATCACATGACAACATTGGAACATGCCCACAGCCTAAACTGTTGGTCTGACACAAAACATAGGGTAGCAAGACAACAACCTAACTGAAAACACAACATCCAAACGCCTACTCGATGGTAAAACATCCTGGAGGGAATGTCGCTATGGAAATACTTCATGATACAGTACTCATCACACTTTTGTTCAGCACCGTGCAAAAATAGAATTGAAACACCACAGGCCTAAATAAAATAACACCACACGAGATATGTGGGGCGTAACGGTACACAAAAATCATCGATTAGTATGTACCTCAATTTTGAAGTCATGGTTTTGCACATTTTTGGTACAATGAGGGGAAAAGAAGCAAAACTTTCCTTCTTTTTAAACAGTGGTTTACAGAACAAACTAGGACATGTCTGTTTTTCTCAAATCATAAAAGCCAGTCAGTACTGCTGCAACCAGCTGGAACCTATGAAAAACAAAGTGAAATTCATTTAAAAATAAATAAATGACATATTCTCTCAAATAAAGAATACTGAAGCTTCCATTAAGGTGTAGCATTAGGAGTGGCATAGCTCAGGAGGCAAGGTGGTCCTCTATTAATCAAAGGATTGCTGTTTTAATCCCGGCCCCTGCAGAGAGTGTCTTATAGTGTCATTGAGCAAGACGCTGAACCTCTGGCTGCTTTGCAGGCACTGCAGCTCCTCATTGCTCCTGTGCAATGGGATGGGTTGAACGCAGAGAGTGGATTTCATTGTGTGTATTTGCAGTGACAAATAAGTAAAGTTTCTTATTCTTGGGAAATTAACTGTCCTTGAAGTTTACTGTACTTGTGTTCACATTAGTAAATTTCAGTTTCACATTAGGACTGTGCAACATTAATATTCTCTCAAATAAAAAGCACAAGACCATTCACACGCCCACCAAGCCTGAAGTTGTTCGGATCAAGAAAATCACAAAAGAGACTCCTTTTATTTTAGTTAAAATATTATTATTTGGAGGAATCTTGAATGTCCATATTAGGTCATCTGTGAGTGAGTGACCGACCACAACTTTTGATGTATAGGCCATGGCAGCAGGTGTACAGTGCCATGGTGAAAACAAAATTGACCAGTTGCATTTCAGTTGGGGAACACAACCACTTAACAATCATGAAAACAAATATCAATGCTAAATTGGACTGGTTCTGGGTTTAGGACACTAAATGAATGGCCATTTCTATTTTTTGCCTTGGCTGTGGGTAATGGTGAACACAGACGACTGTCAGAGAAATAAACAAAAATGGTTGTAAAATTAAAAAGTTGACTTTGTAACCATTTTTGTTGGAATCTAGAGGCTTGTACAATTTGATTTGTGGTGTAGCCAGCAGTGAAAGCTTGTTAAAAGTTCGGATCTGACGAGCCCAGTGCAGGAATACTTTCTGCCTTAATGGCAGCTCGAGGGACTCAAAACTCAGGATTAGATTTATTGGCGATGTAAGTTTGCACACACATGGAACTTGACTGGTTTCATGGCTCTCTGTACTTAACACAAAATAACAACGCAACAATTTTCAGATACATACACAAAGATTGACTATAGACAGGCAAAATAAGAGGCAATAAACTGCAGAGGTGCAGAGATGATCAGAGATGCTGAAATGAATATTAGCAGGTTATTTACATACATGCGTGAGATAGATGGACATGACAGTGAATACAAGTATACATACAATGTACATTATATCATACAGAAGGGCATAAGAAATACAAAGGTGAAGATGAGGGCGATAATGATTGATCCAAGTGAACATGTTAACCAATGTGTGAAGCTAAATAATGTGCACCACCTGGCATAGTGGCTGATAGGTTCACACATCTCATCTATAGGGTGTGATTTTTATGTTAAATGTTAACATAATCGGCTCCTTTACTTGGTGGTAGCTGTAATGTATTACATGTTGGTGATATATCAGGAATTCTTTGATGTACACCTGAAGATCCCTTTGAAATAATGAAATATCATTTGATGTTTTTACCATTTTGAAGAGGGGGGTCGACGGTAGCTCAGTGGTAGAGCACGTGCATCGGGAACTGACAAGCCAAGTGTTGCAGGTTCAAACCCGCTGCAGTGTGTCAGGAAGGGCATATGGCTCTAATCCATCAAGCTCCATCTAAGACTGTGTCCACTCCCACAATGTGGTGATTAATTATGACATAAAAATGGACCTCAGAATTTTGTAGAGGTTGTCTGTAGAAAGTGACCCATGTAATCTCTGGAATTCACACACCACTATCATTTGTTTTGATTTTTACACTTTCAGTCATGTTTTTGCAAGACAACTCAACTTTTTTGGATATCTTTATCTTTATGTTAACATTCTCCCTGTGTGCAGCCGTACCCCGAGGATCCAGCAGTGTACAAGCCCCTGTCACAGGAGGAGATCCAGAGGATAAAGAATGAGAAGAAGCAGAAGCAGAATGAGAAGAAGCAAAAGGTGACGGAGAACCGCAAGCACCTTGCCAGTGTCCGGGTGGTTCAGAGAAACCTGGTGTTTGTCGTGGGACTCTCACAACGGCTTGCTGACCCTGAGGTAATCACGTTGAATTTTATTTTTTTTATTTAAGTCTGGATCAAATGGTAAATGGATTGCATTTATATTAGGGATCGACCATGCTAGATTTATACTGATCCATCCATCCATCCATCCATTGTCAACCGCTTATCCGAAATCGGGTCGCGGGGGAACTGGAGCACATCTCCGTTCTCATTGGGCGAGCGGCAGGGTACACCCTGTATAGGTTGCCAGTCTATCACAGGGCAGAGCAGTTAGGGGAACCGTGTCTTGCTCAAGGACACCTCAACACGCTTCTCTGCAGGTCCGGGGATCGAACCCACAACCTTCCGATTGCCAGGCGACCGCTCTACCCACTGAGCCATGCCGCCCCTATACTGATTCAACACACTGATATTTTCCAACACAGTTTGGCTGATGGTAATATATTCACATATATTTCCACCTAATTTCAGAGAATGTCAAGTCTCCTATAGTAGAAATAACATATGTTATTATACCCGCTGTTGTCGTGATGGCCCACTGGCAGATGCAGACATAAAACACAATACTTTTCAAAATGTACACATTCATGAGGCAAGATTCACTGCTGTGTTTCTCTTTGTTCTTCACAAATTCATTGTGCTGATCAGGATGATGGCTTGAAAGATGACCAATTGAATGTTAAGTGTTGAAGGAATACGGTTTGGTTCTTCCTTGTATGATCAACACGATAAATCATTTTAAATCCATTTTAGACACTGTCCATACAGTAGACGTACTTATGTGCTCTCTCTCCCGCTCACCATGAGATGTGATGATGTCATTCTTGGTGGGCATCAGGGATGCTGTGTTGAGCATTTAGTCAACGATTCTTGTCTCGTGGACATAATGAGTGTGTCATCTGCCTGTCATATTAGCAGAAATGTTCATTTCGGGTCAATGACAATGTGTCATTTTAAACCCTTTATTGGCCAATACCAGTAATGTGCTGATATCACCATGCATCCTTAATTTATATGTTTTTTTAGCTACAACAGGTACTCAAAACACTTTACAATCAATGCATGCTTCACAGTCACCCATGCACACTTGTATACCGATAGTGATGTCAATCATGCAAGTTAACAAGCAGCTCATCGGGGATAGTTACGTGGTTAGGCTTTTAGGTCTGACTGTTGGGTCCTTCTTGGGTGAACGTCAACATTTTTGCCAGGAGGAGCTGTGGTTCGAACCAGCAATTCTTTTGAGCCACCGTCACCCCAAAACGAGGGATTGTGTCCCCTCTTTTAATCTTTCTTTATGTGTCAGTGTCTTTATGAGTTCAGCTCTTTTAAAATATTTGATAAATTAAAGGAAATCTTTGCTGTCTCTTGACTGGAGGTTCCCTTCAGCTTAAATAAGCTGTATGAAACTTTGAATTGGTGTTATACAGAAAAAGATAGATCTAGTGCATCTGAAGTTGTTATGTTATATCTTTCTCATGCTGGTTTTCTACACCAACCCTACAGGTCCTTAAAAGGCCAGAGTACTTTGGGAAGTTTGGGAAGATACATAAAGTGGTAATCAACAACAGCACATCTTATGCAGGTTCACAGGTGAGTAGTTGGATCAACCTCACAGGACACTCTCTCCTCATGAGTCTATGTAAAAAGGACTGACATTCAGTAAAGATTCCAAAATATCAGAGCTAGTTAACAGCCTGCTGTTGAGTCAAAGCATTGTGCATGTGTGTATTTACTATGGCTGTCTGGTTTTGCAGGGGCCCAGTGCCAGCGCTTATGTCACTTACATCCGATCTGAGGATGCCCTCAGAGCGATACAGTGTGTGAACAATGTGGTGGTTGATGGTAGAACTCTGAAGGTGAGAATTGACCTGACATGGTGAAGGATGGATAATTTTTTATCATTTCTGTCATATTTGCTCATTTTAAATGCATCTTTGGTTTTACAATCTGTCAAAAACTCTGTTTCTCTGCCTATCCCTGTCCCCTGTTCTTGTTGCTTGGCTGAAAAACCATATCATGTCTCAAACAAATAGTGGTGAAAGTAATGTAAGAGAACGACAAAGTCCCTGGAAATTAATGCTCTTCTTTACACTGTTGATGAATGTTTAGTTGTAAAAGAAACTAAGTAAACCCAAATTAATCCTCATGGGGAAAATTGGATATAACTTTTATAAAAACTTTTCTGCATTACAGGCTTCTTTAGGCACTACAAAATACTGCAGTTACTTCCTCAAAAGTATGCAGTGTCCCAAACCAGATTGTATGTATCTACATGAGTTGGGAGATGAGGCGGCTAGTTTTACTAAAGAGGAAATGCAGGTAATTCTAAGTTTTGCTCATGCTGAGCAGTAACAGTTCTTCCTTCTCTTTCAAAAGGCAGCATCAACCTTTAGCTACAGTATACACATAGTCACAATTCAACTCACCATTTTTATCAGATTCTCAAAAGCTACTGAGGGTATGGGGAAATGGGGCTATCTCTTAGAGTTGGTGGGTATATGTGAATTTATTCTCCAATAACATGTCACTCTTATGGTGTATCGTTTGGTATTAGGCGGGAAAACACCAAGAGTATGAGCAGAAACTCCTCCAAGACCTTTATAAAATGAACCCGAGCTTTCTACAACCCCCAACATGTGGAACGGATAAATCGAAGAGTAAAACCAACTCCACACAAAGGCAAAGATGTTTTTTACTACCTTTGCTGCTCTTCTCATTGCTTTCAGTGTATAATTGAGTTGTAATTGGATAATGCTTGAACATTTTCATGTTTTTATTTTTCTTTGTAACAGAGCCAACAATGGCAACAGTAAAGATGGGTGGCCTACACTGTCAGGGCATAGCAAATTGGCCAATGGCCTCTCAGAGGACCGCAAATCCCCTCCGCTGCTAGACTGCTATCTAGACCAGGAAGTGCTGACTTCAGACGGACTAGAGACAGAACTGGGATCTGGACAGGGTACCACCCTGTCTCCCTTCTCCTCTAACTGTGACAGTAACAGGTAAATGCACACAATGTCCATTCAGTTTGGCCAAATTATCAGGATGGAAACATGTACATTTGTTTTGTAACATGTGCTATAGGAAAGTTATTTATTGAGTTTACTTTCAATATGTGAATCCTAGCCCATATAGAGATTGGTTTGATTTACACCAGCATTTTTTCATCTTCTTCATTTTCATGGGCTCATGTTGATGCTAGATTGACATTTTGTCCCCCCAGTCCCAGTGACAAACCTCCAGAATCTATCAGCATGGTGAATGGAGAGACCTTACAACAGGTAAAACAATTGGAAAGAAAGGAGAAAACCTCACCTCTTTTTTCCAATATAAGGAACATTTGAAAGGGAGTCTGATTGGGACAATCTCTCATGTCTATCTCATCTCTCTTTCTTTACCATCCAGATACCCAACAGTGACTCCCCCTCCCCTCCCCCAGGCCTAACCAAGCCCAGCTTAGTGGTGCCCATCAGTGTGTCAGACCTCACAGCCCGCTCACCCTTTGAAGGTGCAGCAGCTGAGTCCCAATCACTCTTCTCAGACAACAGTAACTTCAGACATCCCAACCCCCTCCCTGCTGGCCTTCCCCCGTTCCCAAGTTCTCCACGCAGTGGCTCCGACTGGCCTATGACCCCCGAACCACAGAGCCTGTTCACATCTGGTGGGTGGACTCAGATGGCAATGCCTGCTTGTGCTGTGGGCATATCTCGCTACTCTTTTATATTTTAAATTGTGCAATTGTTTGTGCTCAGCACACTGTGCAGTGGACCACTCACTACCAAGCAACAAAAGGGGTTTTGTTTTTCTTTGTGTAGTAGTGTCTAAACAGGCTAGATGACGACACTATTTCAGGGACACAGGAATAGTTGTCACTTCAATTTCCAGGTTGTTGTAGCCCTTAGTTTGGCAGTTATCACTATTAACAACTTGTAATTGTAGTCTACGGTTATAAGCTCATTCTAGATGAATATGGCACTTTTGGGATTTCTTACTGAAGTGTTGTCAGTTTGTGCTCGATAATAATGTTTTGAGATTGAAATGTAACTTGTGGTTTTTACTCCTCTACCCTTCCCAGACACGATACCAGTGTCCTCATCCACAGACTGGCAAGCAGCCTTTGGCTTCGGCTCATCCACCAAACAGCAAGATGATGACCTGGGCTTTGACCCCTTCGATGTCACTCGCAAGGCTCTGGCCGACCTCATCGAGAAGGAGCTCTCTGTCCAGGATCAGAGCCCGCACTCCCCAGGCCCACTCTCTCATGGGCACCACCACGGTGCTGGCCTGCCCCCTTCGAACCCCAACCCTCACAACTTCCCTGGTGGCCCGCCACGTCTCTCCCAGCTCCACCACAGAGCCGTCTACAGCTCTTTCAGCTTCCCCGGCAGTCAGAACAGCCAGGCTAGTCAGCAGCCGGCGGCCAGGCATCCCTGGATGGGCCTCCCCACACGCAATAATGTCACACACTTGAACCACTCGGGCGGTGCTGCCACACACAGTAATTTCCTAGACCTGAATCTGCCCCCTCAGCACAACACAGGACTTGGAGGAATCCCCATATCAGGTACTGGCATCCCATGTCAACATCCTGTATTCTGTTGAAATGATACATTCTAAACTTCGAATCAAATGAACAGAGTTTTAAATGTCAAAATATGCGCTGGCCAGGGAAAGCCCCTGATTTTGTTTTTGGTCACTTTAATTGACCTTACAATGGGTGCTGCAGATCTCCACTGCTCTTATACAATAGGATGGGTTAGATGCAGAGAACACATTTTATTGTAAGAATACAGTGACTAATTGTGGCATGTCAAAAAACAAAAGAAATGAAATGGTGCAGTTCTCTCCCTGGCCACAAGCTGGCAGCCAAATCAACCTAGAGACTTGATGACATATCTCATCCTTTGTCTTTTCTTGTTCCATCTCTCATTTCTGCAGAAAACAGCAGCTCTATAGAAGGTTTAAATGTGAAAGAGTGGCAGGATGGCCTCAGAGCTCTTCTGCCCAACATCAACATAAACTTTGGGGGCCTCCCGAATTCCTCTTCCTCTTCCTCCTCCTCATCCTCCAGCAGTGTTAACCACATTGGTGGGCCAGCCGGGCCAGCAGGAATCTCACACAGCCTCAGCTGGGATGGCACGGCCAGCTGGATGGACCCTGCCATCATCACAGGTGGGCTTTTTACATTCACTGGGTGAAGTTTGTCTGTGCACTACTGAAACAATCCATTTAAACTTTATTTTCTATCAGTCACACAGACATTCATTCCTGATGTGTCTTCACTCCATCCCATTCTCATGCAGGCATCCCTGCCTCAGCAGGTAGCAGTTTAGACTGTCTCCAGGACGACAACCCACCACACTGGCTCAAGTCGCTGCAGGCACTCACAGAGATGGACGGCCCGGCCAGCTCAGCAGTGCCCACGCCCCAGCCCCTACACAGCGGTCTCCTTGACGGCCACCTGCCCCTCCACCACAGAGCTGCCGCTGGCTGGGCTCCCTACCTGCCCCTTCCCGCTGCTAACCCCGCCAGCCAGTTCCACTCACCTCCCCCGGGCTTTCAGACAGCCTTCAGACCCCCAGGCCAGCCCGCCACAGAGCTGCTACAGAGTGCCTCTGTGGACCGCCATTAAACACAGACTACAAGCAGGCACCCGGCCATTCTCCAACACCTCCACCGCCACCTCATTACCCCACTCACCGTACATCGACCTTCCCTCCCATCCCCAGTTGCGATACACGACCAATCTGCAGATTATAAAATTATTAACAAAATAACAACATGCTTTGTTCTTTTCTCTCTCTCTCTCTCTCTCTCTCTCTCTCTCTCTTTCTCTCTCTCTCTCATATATTTTTGTCAACTCGGAAGGCCTGTTTGTTTTCCTTTGAGGCACTTGAGTGATCGATATCCTTCATCTGCTACCAACACCCCTTAGACCCCCGCCTAGATGTGGGCCTGACGCTGCAACGATTTGGGATTATGTAGCCAGCTGTCATGAAGATCAGTATAACACACGGTGTGCCCAGGGCCGTCAGAGTTAACTCTGTTGGAGAGGTGAAGCGGGCAGAAAGAGAGGTCTTTTTTAGCAAACTAATGATTAAGCATGAACAACACGCATATGTTTGAAAGTTGAAGTTGCGATTACTTTTGAGGAATGAAGCAAGCTGTGAATCTGGTCAAAAAGCTTTGCCCCAAAGACCCTCATCCTCCCCACTGAGACAGGAGAATGAAACGGTTAAACCCTCGCAGCACCAATCCCTGGTGGTTAAGAGAAGGGCGAAGTCAGAGAAAGAGAGAAGAAGCAAAAGGTTGGCCCATAGATTTTTAAAAGTAAGTTCAGAACGGGTTAGTTTGCATATACGGATGAGTGAGGGGGAGTTGGGGGCACAGGCTATGCATGGGCTCCCTGTTAGGCAGGGACACAAGTGGTTCGACTGAAGGGCCACTTGGCCCACGTTTCCCTCCAGTGGAGGGCTCCCTGTGGGGGGGCGGGGGCGTCCTATTGGAGGGGAGATTTTGCTGAACCTCTGTATCAGAGGATGGAGCACTGCCTAACGGAGGGGAGCCAGGGCTTTGGGAGATAGCGGCACACGTCCTGATCACTAGGGTTGGGACTGATACTTACAGTGCCACTGTGTGGCACCTACAGTAGCTACCCCTAACTGGGATCGTCACCAGTAGATGGAGAAATGACTTGACTGATGAGGACGTGACAAATATACTGGAGCCAATAGGGTTAGCAGGTCACTCCCCCTTGTTTAACCCGGGAAGGTTTAAACGAGGCCTTAAATCCAACGTGAGAGAAAGGAGCTGGAGTGATTGGAAAGTGAATAAAGCATTGTGATTGCTAGGGAAATCAAATGAGCACCAAATGGAGAAAATCATTGAGATAACATTTGTAATTGTGGAAAACAGTGAGCGTGTGTCTCAAAAGGTGCTGTCGCACAATACAAAGTACTGTCGTAGCAAGGTGCTCTCTGCCTCTGGGCCGCGAGACTGACCTCTTCTACCACAGCCTTTTTCTTTATGAAGTCTTAACCCTGATCTGTGTTCTCTCCTGCTGTCTCTCTCTATCTCTCTCTATCTCTCTCTTTCTACCCCAGCTGACCTCCTCCTACTCTTCCTCCTATTAAACAGTATTCACAAAATGAATGAACTCATCCAGGAGAAAACGATACAAAGTAATACAACGGATTATAACATGATCTTGAGGAAAACAAAATTGAGGCGCTTAAAAAGGAAAATGAACTGTTCTCTGCAGGTCTGGAAAACCTTAAATAAAACTGAAAGCTCATCGCTGGAATTGTCTGCTTCTCTTCTTTTTCCCTCTAGCATGTTCATTCAGAGCTTTAGTGAGTGTTTGTGGTGTTGAGCACATGTGGATGTACACAGACTCCTGGTTTCAAAAATGTTTATAACCAATAGGGCTGCAGAAGGTCACCTTTTTGAGCTTAGTGCAGATCGTCACTCTGATCTCCACTAGCGGCCAGGTATCTGCCGTCACTGCAGCTCCGCATTGAACAGTCCTCGGCACAAGGTTACAGGAGAACACCTGCCAGCTATAGTTTTTACCAAGGATTAGTTCTGCAGCTTGTGTAGTTCTGCAGTAGCTCAGTGGTAGAGCACGTGCTTTGGGAGCTGATGAGCCAGAGGTACTGGATTCAAACCCGCCACGTGAGATCAGGAAGGGCCTCTGGCCTTAATCCCCTGAGCTCCATCGAAGTCCATGTCAACCCAACATGTGGACAAATCATGACATAAAACAGACCTCTCAGTTCTGCAGCTTGTCACTGAAGTTTCTTATCTTGGAACTGCTGTTTCCTCAGTTTTACTTGTCAGACTTCCATTTGGATTTGGTTAAGAGTAATGACACCGTGGCCATTTTGCATATTGTCATTCAATATGATCAATTA
>OMLC01056546.1:3288-15449 GCA_900302585.1 Regalecus glesne
GGAGAGAGAGAGAGAAAGAGAGAGAGAGAGGGGGGTGAGAGAGAGAGAGATAGAGAGAGAGAGAGAGAGAGAGAGAGAGAGAGAGAGAGAGAGGTGCGCGATGGTGCTTGCATCTTGTATGCCATCGATCGTCCCCATCGAGATAGTGGTCCTTTTTTTTAATCAGTATCAGTGTGGTTTTACAGCATGATCCCCCACATGACAGCCAATGACAAGGTTAAAGAACCTCCTGCTGAATAATTGGTGATATGTTAATCAATGCTGCATCAACAGATCTGCCAACCCCTCCTCTCCTGATCACATTTATCATGTATATGCATCTATTTGGGCACAGCATGTGAATACAGTATGTGACCTGAATGAGTTTGTATCTAAAGGTTACTGGAGTACCTTCAAATCATACTAACCACTGTGACGACACCATCTCACTGTAGATGTGCACACTTGGGTAGTACTACTGTAACCATAAAGGCTAACCTATGTTCTTTTTTTATCTCTGTCTTTCCTCCTCTGGTCCACCCCTGGTCCACCTCTGGTCTGCATCTGGTCCACCTCTGGTCTGCATCTGGTCTGCATCTGGTCCACCTCTGGTCTGCACTCTGGTCTGCATATGGTCCACCTATTTAACAGGTAATGTGATTTTCCTTTTCTCCTCATCCAACCATTCCTACTTAGTTATATTTTCCGCACTGCTGATCGTGATGACAAAGTCCCCAGCGGGCAGAGTTGTTCATTCAGTAGGCCTCAATATCTGTGGGGTTTGGAAGATATACACTGTATTCCTTATAATCCCTGGTCAGAGGGTTGCTTTCACAATGGTTGTTTGTATGCTCCTTTCTCGGCTTCAATGGTCGAAAGAAATCAGCAATGGATGTTTGCCCAGGTTGTGTGAATCTGTGTGAGAGAGAGAGATAGGTATGTAGGAGTGTAGAGGTTGAGATGAGCAATAAAATATGAGGCTTTGTTGTTTTGCTGAGAGAGAGAGAGAGAGAAAGAGAGAGAGGTCAGCTCAGTCTAGTCTGTGCAGGGGTCAGTGGGAGTGAAATAGCTTTGATTTTAATCCTTGGACGCCCATCTGGTGTGTGTATGTGTGTGAGATAATGTCACACTGCCCTCATTCACGACTGTACATATTTAAAATCCTCTGGCAGCCCCCACTGTCTAGCCCTGGCATTGCTGTTTGGCATTTTCCAACCTCCCTCTGCCCTTCTCATCCCAAAACCCAATATGTCCATGTCATTGTCTTCAGCCCGCACGCTCTTAATCCCTGCCTTCATCTATTATGCTTGTTTTCGTTGGATCCTTTCTCTCTGTCTCCTCTCACCTTTGTCTTCTCAAGTTTGATCTCTTTATCTATTTTCTGTCATTGCGTTGGGCTGGGCGGTGGAAGGCTGGCTGATCGAAGGTGTGACTTCATGTCACATCACATCCAGGGTGGTTACGCATGTTGTACCTCCAGCCAGCAGCATCCAGCCTTTGGTGTTGTACGCTTTTGTTTGGGGCGTTTGTGAGTGTTTGCGCGCCAGTTGCCTGAATTGCTGTTGACTCTTGTCTGCTCGGTTCCACAATGAGCGACAATTGATGGAAGCCTCGCCTGGTGTGGTTGCTCGCGAGCTAGTCAGAGAGGTAACCTTTTGGCTGCAGTGACTGATGTATGAGGGATCCGGCTGTTGTGCTGAAATTGGAACAGCACACTGTTAGAGCTATGGCCTCTGTCTCTCTACGTGTCCTTCTGGGTAATGGTCCTCAATCCCCTGATCTCTCTTTCTCTCTCTCTATCTATCTATCTCTCTCTCTCTCTCTCTCTCTCTCTCTCTCCCTCTCTCTCTCTCTCTCTCTCTCTCTCCCTCCTCCCCCCCCCCCCCCCCCCCCACCCCCCCCCCTCTCTCTCTTTCAATTCAATTAAAAATGGCTTTATTAGCATACAGTTTTACATATTTCCAAAGCAGACATTTATACATTAATAACCTAAACATGAACTAGAAAACCCACCAATAGAATACAGAAAATAAACCTATTGTATTAGGAGAAAAGTAAGAAATAAATCATCCGTAAACATTTTAACCTGTGTCAGCTGACTGTCACTCCGTGTCCCTCATCTTATGACATGCAGCGACATAGGCTGCTGCTAACCCACAGCTGTCTGGCTCCTCCCCTAGTTGGACTGGTAGTTTCTCCTCATCCAGTAAATTAAGGAAATCTTTTCTTTTTTGTTCCAGTAGTTTGAAATATGTTTCTCTCAGTGTTTGTGTTTTTCACATGTGGTGAGGAAGTGTAGCTCTGTCTCAAGCTTACTAAGGGGGCAGTGGGAGCACAGCCTTTGTTCTGCAAGTAGACAGGTTTGCCTGTGTCTCCCCTTCTTAATAGCAAGGCTGTGTTCACTCAGTCTGTACTTTGTCAGGGTTCTTCTTAGTTGGTGATCAGTAACCATGCTCACACAATCTGCTATGGTGTCCTGTTGATTTAGAGTCAGGTAGCATTGCATTTTTCTCTATTTTTTTCCTCAATCCCCTGATCTTTCTCTCTCTTTCTCTCAGCCTCTCTCTCCCTCCCTCTCTCTCCCCCATTCTTTTCCCCTCACCACTGCATTTGTAGTTATTGCGTCTTAGGATGCACTCGAGACTCCTAATGCACTCTGAATGTCACAACGTGACAGCGCTTGTTATCCCAAAGGACAGTCACCGGGCGGTTGTTAAGGGATGTCGTAATGCTTTTGTCAGTGCATAATGCATAAGTGTACTGGGATACAGGGCACATAATGTTTACCCGAGGTGTGTGTTTGTTGTGTGTGCATGTTTTTGTTAGCACATGTTGTTTGTACGAAGGTCATCTGAATTGAATGCGTAGCTCCGCTAATGTCACGATCTGATGTTCGAGATGAAGGGGGGAGATTAGCGAGTGATTACTTTGCAGGGGAAAGGTTTCGGGGGGTCAGAGGAGACGGGGTGGCTGGGAGCTAAACATCTGGGATTATCCAGGCTAAATGGGGGGAATAAAGCGGCCTACCGGTGTCAATCCTCTTTCCGTATGCATGGATCTCCGTCACGTCGATGTGTGATGTCACGGCGGTAGGAGTGCCGCTGAGGAACAGCAGGGGACTTTCCTCCTGAACCTGCGGGTGGAGCGGTCAGTGTCCTGTTAAGATGAGACCAAACCAGACCCTAACTCCAAAGTTGAGCTAAAGCTATGACTCTAAACGCCATCCAAAGGTTTTGCTAACCTCATCCGCTAGAGAGCAGTGTCTGACCCGAACAGACCCCTCCCCAAATAAACAAACGAAAAATAAAGAAAGGAAAACTGGGACAAAAAGCACAAATGCAGATTGTGTAGAAACTGTGTATCAAATGATCTGCGAACAGCGTCCACATCTTGACCTCAGGCTGCGTGTTCAGCTTGTGAGTTGTGAGTGGGTTGTAGCTACAGGGTTTCATGGAAGGGGAGGGGATGTCTGGTCCTAGAAGGAGGGATTCAGCCAGACATGGAGGTGTGCTTCGAAACCGAACTCAGAGCTGAAAGAAGACTGCTAACCGGGTATTCTCCGTGCAGTCCTTTTAATATGAATGCCATTATTTAAAGCAGCTTTCAGGGATCCACTGCACATTTAGTTATCCCTGTTAGAGCCCCTGATTGGCCTGTTGGCCATTCACTCTAGTGTCTAGTTAACAAAAGTAAATATACAGTTTGTGTTCAAACAAACTCAATTGAAAGCCCCCCCACCTGGTCTCCTGAGCTCTGACACCCCGAGAATAATAATAATAGTAACAATAATAATAATAATAATGATAATAACATGGTTTTTAAGTTGCATGACAATAAAAGGTACCATTAAGCAGTAACGAGAAGTCCTGGTGTAGCACTAAATTCATAGTGATAACCAACCGTATTCATATAGTGTTCCCTGAGGGTTGGACATTGATATATATGGATATTCTGGGTGGTTGCCGTGCATTTAAATGTACACATACATGTGAGTTATGTTTAGATACTCCGTATTGAGTGGTTGCATTAGTGTGTCTGCCCCCCCCCCATGAGTGTGGGTGTATTTTGGTTTATTTTCTTGTGTCGGCTAATGTGATGATTCTTCTCGGTGTGTGTGCAAAATAAATGCATGTGTGGATGTCTTACACGAGGCCTCTGAAAACATCTGCTGCTGCAGGTTTGCCAGTGCACCCTCTGGCAAATCAATTTGAAGCATCCTTTTCATCCTTTCTCGCCTCTCATGTAAATTGCCGTATCTGCCTTTTTGGGGTTATGATGTGGCCAAGCGCTGAATGCTTTATTTAATCTACGATATTCGAGTCCATCTATAGATAGCAGAGAAGAGCCTCAGGGTATAACAAGGAATATATCTGTTGACATTCCCAGTTCTTGAAAAATACCACCAGGTCTCCTTTCACTCACAGTGTGTCTCCAGCTGAAGAACCCAGTTACGTCTAAGACACAGTTCTTCGGTTCTGATACGGCGGTTAGGGTACAGGTCTAACGTGTGTATGTATGTTTGTATGTATGTATATATATATAAAGTGCTTTGAGTGGTTGTTAGACTAGAAAAGTGTCAGATAAGAATAAGTCCATTTACAAGGTCTGTCTTTATGGATCTGTTGGGTTCAGTTGATTCAAGATCTCCACTTTCTCTAGACTGTTGGTTCTCATCCTAGGGGTTAGGAAATAATTTCCAGGGGTCAACAGTTGGCTGCGGAGAAAAAGATAATGGCATCTTTTACTCTGGGAAATGTTTGTTCTGAACTTTACATCAACCCTACCAGTGATCTATCTTGCCTTAGCGTAGATTTGAATGTGTCTGTGAGACTCGAAGTGTGTGTGGGGGGGACTTGAGGGGCTGTTACTCTAATAATTCTGAAAACACCAATTAAAGCAAAAATTGAATTAGTTGTTTTTGTGTCCGTAGGAAAACCGATGGGCTCGCTGTGTGAGTTTGGTAGCTTTCATGTGTTAGATTACAGTAATCCCAGAACAGACTCGGGCAGAATGTTAATGGGTAATCGATGAGCTCGCATCAGGGTGTTGTGAGATTAATGTTCCAGTGTTATTTGGGGGTGGATTGCGAACACCGACCTAATTATTCTGATGGGTTGGAAGGTTTGGAGGGTTGATTCCCAGCCCCTGCAGTACGCACGTCAAAGTGTCCTTGAGCAAGACATGGAACCCCCATAGCTGCTCCCTGGATGCTGCGCCGGCCCTCCGCTCCTGTCCAGTAGGATGTATAAGACACATTTCATCGTAGGAATACATAGATGACCAAATAAAGTGGCTTTCCTTTCCTCGCTGGTCCACTGAGCTATGCTACTGTGGCGGCATAGCTCAGTGGGTAGAGCGGTCGTCTGGCAATTGGAAGGTTCGATCCCCGGTCCTGCAGAAAGTGTGTTGAGGTGTCCTTGAGCAAGATACTGAAGAGCCATGTGGTGGCACCTCACTCCTCCTATACAATAGGAATCTCTTATCAGTCCCATGAGGTATAAATGCAAAGAATTCCAAATTTCACCTTATGGGAATAATTGGAGCAGTTTGAAATGCAGAGAATTCCAAATTTCCCCTCGTGATAAGGGAATCTTTTTATTGATTTATTTGAATCGTAGCCTAACCACACCGGTCATTAGGTTATGTTTCTCTTACCCATCCCTGGTATTCTGACACGTCCTCTTCCTGTGGTTGGATCCGCCGTGGCTTCTCCTGCCTCATGGAAGTCACTGCTATCAGAATGCACTTTTTCTGGGTCTTGTTTAGGTTATGAAGTCTCTAAGATACACAAGACATTAGCGTTCTCCAGGAGCTTGTCACAACAAGGCCATGCTGGATACATGACACAACTCTCACAGTCATAAATCATGATCATATATTTATTTAGCAGAAGATGCCTCAGGCCTACACACACATTCCTTACAGTAATAAGTGTCTTTTCATCCTCTGGCCTTGCGGTAGCCTAGGGTTCGCAGGCCTCGTAGATGCACTGTACATGAGGTCATTTGGGCCCCAAGCCGAGGTTCATACACGTCGTCCGCCTCCGTGCACTCGGTGTTTATTTTGAAGGAGCTGATCCGACTTGGAGCTTTGTCTGCCCTCGGCATGTTACATTATGGTGGAGTTTAGTCTTTCAGGTAGTTAGTTAGCTGGTGTGTCTGAGTCTAAGTCAGGTGAGGATTTTATATCGGAATCATTCACTGGCTCGTTCTTCATAATTTGTATGTCTCCCCCAGTACTGATTCCAAGGATGCTGGTTATCTTCTCCTTTCCGGGAGGATTCAGACAGGGTTGGACAGTATCGTAGCATTGCCAGTGTTTAGGATGGGCCGCGATAGCTCAGGGGTAGAACACGGGCTTTAGGGACTAATGAGCCAGAGGCCGTGGGTTCAAACCCACCAGGGGACGTCGGAAAGGGCATCCGGCCTTGATCTCTCATATCTGCCCTGTGATGGACTGGTGACATATCCAGGGTGTTTCTCCGCCCTCTGCCCAATAAGCACTTGGGATAGGCTTCAGCAGATCCGTGACCTGACTTCTAATAAGTGCCTGATGATGATGATGATGATGATGACGACATGTTTTAGATGAGCGTTCTCTTTTACTACATGGCTCCACAAAGAGGACATTGTCTCACTGTTACTCCGCTCCACTTTTGAGGATCCCTCCACTGCTGTGGTGTCCAGGACTGAGGCTCTAAGTGCCTGTGTTACCTTGTCCACACCCTGGCTCAGTGCCTCCTCACTGGCCTGGGGGATGAGCACGTCCCCTCTGCTTAAACCAGGTCGCTCAATCGCACACAGCATAAGTGTTGGTCTCTGTCTGCCATCGGCCTACAGAGATCCTCGCAGGTCCTTGCAGATGTTTGTCTTCAGAGCATAGCCTGTTTCATGTCCGTGCTTTGACCTTCGGGCCGGAAAAGCCAGGGCTGTTGAAAGTCCGGCTGAGGTTCGTCTCAGGAATGAGGCACAAAGGGATGTTTTCATCAGCCTCATTAAGCATTTCTAAACAACCTCACTTTATTTACAGATGATGTGGCCTTTCTGTGCTGCAAAGCGTTGAGTGGAGCTTGGGCAGAGTTCAAAATTAACTTTCTTCATACTCCCAGTCCACTCTGACCCAGAGCGATTCACAGCCAGTAAAATAATGTTTTCGTGGCTCAATGTTTGCTTTTTGATAATGAAACTTAATAAAAGTTTATCTTCCACAGTGTAGATCTCTGGTTTTATTCAACACTTACTCGGAGCAGCAGCTCCTCTAGCAACTGCCTCTACCATTGTCAAATAAACTTTTTGATTCTCTTTATATATATAAATAGATAGATGGATGGATGGATAGATTTATATGAATTAAAAAATTAAGGTGGTTACATGGAGAGACCCCTCAGTGTGTATGAATTTCTCAGAATGTCTATTGCACTGATCATGATACACTCAGGACACTTCTTCTTTTTGTTAGCTGTCAGTATTCATCCTAATAATGTTCTCAGAAAATCACAAATATGTTCACCATGTTGACAATTGTTTTGATTCACCAGCTCCGGATGTTTTTTTAAAAATCTGAATAGGGCCTTATCAGGTGAATATGCCTGGGTTCATCCACCCCTCCTAATCCGATCAAAAGACTTCCCTGTTTTAATTGCTTTCAATATCTTTCCGCTCATGTGAAGAACTTCAGACAATCCCCCCTTCAGAGAACAATCTCCTTGATGACTTCCAATATTGTTGGCAGCAACAATGGAGGCATATAAGGGGATCATTTTCCTTCATCTATGCCCTGCCTTCTCCTCTCCCTCCGTGGTCTGATAAAGCTCTTATCTCGGCAGTTGCTCTTGGTAAAAGTATCGGGCAGGCCTATGCTGCTCCCCTTAAGCTTAGATCATCTCCTCCAAGAAGGATTCTCTTCTTCTGCAGCTACTGGGAATCTAAGCGTGGAGGGAGGGGGATGGTCTGATACGTCTCTCTTACCTTGTGAGAGGTCCCGTTATACGTGTCCTGATTAGTCCCCCATGTTGTGGGGGTGGGCATGGACTTAGATGGAGCTTGGGGGATCACAGCCAGGTGCCCCTCCTGATGTCCCTAGGTGGGATTGAACCTGCGGTCTCTGGCTTGATGATGTGTGTGCGCTCTACCACTGAGATACCACAGTCTCTCACCTGCCCCCCCTTCTGTCTCATGATGAGCATTATCTCAGTTTGTGCACATGTGCGTGTTTTATTGCAGCGATGTGGCTGAACAGCCAGGTGGAGTATCACTTAGCGATGTTAGGGGAGATGAAAACTAATTAGGTTCAAGTGCTGCAGTATTTTTAACAAGCGATTTCAGTCCGGGGCTGGGGAATGGTTCAAAATGGTCATTTGCCTTCCGTTGGTAGTTGTGTTTGGGGATTCAGTTTGGACACTATCATGTCTCAATACACAGTCTTGGTGCTGGGATGAATGATGAGAGGAATCTGTGAGGTTAAAAGGAGGTCACGAAAGGAGGTCTCAAATATTGGAGGTCATTTGGTTTTATTATTGTCGAGCATCATTTTCATGAGATCCAGGCGTGTGCTGTAGGGTTTCAGTCAGGGCCTCCATCCATCCATCCATCCATCCATCCATCCATCCTTCCGTTCTTCCATCAATCATCATCAACGGCTATGTATGAACTATGACACATTAAGCTCTAGCAAGCCGGCAGAATGATCCATACGTTACCTTTCTGGGGAGAAACAGGACATTTTCAGAACTAGCAACTCAAGAAAACATAGCGTACTGTTCTTATTTTTAGGTAACAAAGTATTTCAGCATGTTCAGACAGAGTTGAGATGGAGGGAAATGGGACTCAAGAGGCTGTGGTCCTCACTGTAATACCATGTTGAGTTCCTTCTCATGCTGCTGTGCTGTGACGCATGAGGAGAGGGAGGTGATGGACCAGACACGCAGGTGGGAGGGTTGGTTTTTAGTTGATGTCATGCTATGAGGCTGTTGTTGTCCTTGCTTGCTGGTCCTTCACCTGCCTTGTCATCTCTCAGCTACATGATGAAGGGGGAGAAACTGGGAGTGAGGAGTAAGTAGGGGTCATGGGGGTTAAAAACCAATGACTCCAGATAGTGATGGGATCGGCCATCTGGGTGGGCTGGTTCAATGTGTATGTTTGCATTAGTTGGTTTATTTAGGATGTGTCTGTTTGTGTGTGAAGTCGCCCGTGCGTCACACGTGTCATGAAGGGGGATTAGAAACTGATGTGGTCAGGGGTGATGATAAAAGATATGCCATGATGAAAGATGATGGATACGAAGGCCATGTCAGCCGGGCCAGGGTTAGCCGCGGACCAATCGATGTAATGATAGAATGGCTGACTCTCATCCGTCTCTCCCCTCAGTTGTAATTACTGAGGTGGAGAGGCCATGTCTCTACCCATCATTAATCTCGATTTTACTGCCCCAGAAACACCAATGCTGACCAAGCCAAGTCAAGTTTCAGCCATGTTGATGGCGAGCAGCTGCAGGCCACATCTCACTTTTCTCTCGTATGTTGTCTCTTGACTGTATGTCCCACCTTTTAAACCAGAAAGACCAAACCGGTGCTGTGTAGGATTTTCTAAGTAATGTTCTCAAAATAGGATCTTAAATGACTTCTGAACTCTGGTTTGAGAGCTTCTCAGCTTGATGACAGGCTTTCTCTTGAGGCAGAAATGTGTTCCCAGTGGCTGACGCATGCATTTTGAAGTTCAACAGTTGCTTGAAATGGCTGAATGTGCACCAAAACTATTACTCGGCACATCAATCTGCCTTGTCACTCCTACTCTCAACTTGTTTCAACTCTGTAAAGTCAACGGAAGATTCAGTGACTGAAACACAGTTTTTTATGGGTTGCTGCGACCCCAAATTACCTCTTTGGAGAGTTGTTGTGCGCCGTAGATGTTTCATTTTTAAATTTATTTTTATATTTTCTTTCATCCCTTTTTTCCCTATTGCTGGGTCAGTCTCCTTGATACCCTCTAGAGCATCAACAGGAAGGAGGAAGTGGTAGCATGTGTCCCCTCCAAGTCACATGACCACTAGCCCTCACTAGTCCACACATCATGGTCTGGTGGGGAAAGCACAGTGCTTGGCCGTCAGAGGAGAATGAAGCAGAGTACTTTCCCTTCACTTAACCAAGAGGCCTGGACGACCCAGAGGGGGACACTAGTGAACCCAGAATACTTTATCCAACCTAACCCTTATACCCATGTGAGGCTTAGCCAATTATGACCCACTAACTATGGACCTCTGGCCGTGGTTGGAAACGGTGCATCATTCTAACAGGCCAGGGATGTAGGACTTGAGCATCAACTCATTCTCGAGTCCCGATTTATCACTTATAATTAGTAGATCCTTGTGTATATATCAGAAGATTGTGTTGTCATTCTATGTGACGTACCTGTGAGAGTCATGAAACCCAAGTCAAATTCCATGTTTGTGAAAACCTGCAGCTCGGTTGTAGAGGTGTTAGTTCCATTAGGGGACCTCAGATCTTCCCTTTTCCTGGCCAGATCCACCAGCTCTGACTGGGGAATCCCGAGGTGATCCCAGGCCAGCGTGGAGAAATGGTCTCCTCCCAGCTGGACATGCCTGGAACCACCTCACTAGGGAACTGACCAGCTGGCATCCTTACTAAGATGCCCAAATCACGTCAGCTGGCTCAGCTTGTCTAGAATGAGCTCCATCTTTGTTCAGTGGAACACAACATTGATTCATTGAGTCAAGGTTTTTCTCCTTTGAGTGATTTTCTTCTCACCGCTGTGTATATTTGTAGTGAGCTCATGACTCCATTGTCACACCGGCAATCACATCCACTGATGAAGTTTGGCAGTGTGGACCAGGGGAATGGCAGCTGATCTTCCAGTATTGATTTTGATGTATTGGATTCCTCTTAAAGAACTAACAACCAGCAAGAATTAGTGAGAGGGTCCATCCAGTCTGCACAAACAAGAAACACCATCAGAGCTTCTATCAGTCACTAGCTCAACAGTGTAATTTGATCATCACCGTGGAAACAGCACATGGACACGAAGAGGGAGGAAGTCATGGCGGAGTGCTTGGTTAACGGACGCGACGTTCCATGACTTCAGCATGTGACGGTACTTTTTAGAAAAGAGGTCAGAGCACACCCTCTTTAGAAACTGGAACCCAGAGCCCTCTGCTCTGACAACAGTTGCTTGTCATTTTAGCTCCTGTTGTCTTAATGGCAGCGGTAGCTCAGTGGTAGAGCGTGCGCCTCCAAGTCAGGCGTCATGGGTTCGATCCCGACACGGGGCGTGAGTGAGGCGTGCATTCTAGAACGCTAGGGGCTAGTGGTTCGATCCCCGGTCCCTGCAGAAAGCAAGTCGAGGTGTCCTTGAGCAAGACGCTGAACCCTGAACTGCTCCCCAGGCCTCGCACCTGCTTACTGCTCCTGTACAATAGGATGGACTAAATGCAGAGAACAAATTTGGCTGTATGCATGTACAACGGGGAATAGATAATGATGATGATGATTCTTCTTCTTCTTCACTGCTCACATCAAGAAAAGTCACTTGGCCTGTTAACCGTTCGAGCTGGCATCTCTCCGAGTACCCGCTGTACTTCCTATAAATGCTTGCTGCCAGCCAAACAGCCAACTACTCATTTAGGCCCAGCCGACTACTTCGACATATTCATTTTTTATGTTAATACAATCATTTTGATTCGCTGTGATTTGCTACACGGGTGGATTTGCGACCACGAGGAGAGAGAGAAAGAGGCTTGTTTCACACGTCATGATTGGTCCCCATGTTGAGGGGGTGGACACAGACTGTGATGTAGCATGACGGATTCTTCCAATTACTAGATGACCACCCTACCTCCTGAGCTATGCCGCTCCTCATCTCATCTTTGGATATTTGGATATAATGTGTTGTTTGACTTCGTCTGTGTGTCTGTGTGTGTGTGTGTGTGTGTGTGCGTGTGCATATGTGTTCATTTGTCTTATGCACCTGACCATATTGGTATGAGTGAGCAGATCTGAAAGCAAGAGGGCCTATTCTAATGTTGCTTACTTTGCCCTTCTCTCTCTCTCTCTCTCTCTCTCTCTCTCTCTCTCTCTCTCTCTCTCTCTCTCTCTCTCCCTCTCTGTCTCTGTCTCTCTCTTTCTCTGTCTCTCTCTCTGTCTCTCTCTGTCTCTCTCTCTCTCTCTCTCT
>OMLC01056549.1:0-16321 GCA_900302585.1 Regalecus glesne
ATATAGTCATTCTATTTTTCCCTTCCTCATGTCCAAATGGTGCATGGGAAGAGAAGGAGTGCACAGGAGAGAGTCAGACAGTAGTTTCCTGTCTATTCCCTACTGTTACACTGGATTGCACTTGAATTTAATAGCCAATCTGCAGTCCTGAGAGAATATTCAATCTAACAAGTTAAATGTAACCAACATTAACATTAAGGCTAAGATTTTGATGAAGCCAAAAAGAATGGATTTGTATTCATCAGAGCCAATCATCTGGTGCAACACCAGTCTATGGGGCAGATGTGCACATGCCGCTCCCGCTGTGCCTTTTTATTTCCCTTTTGATGCACCACACCAACAGCTGATCACGTAATCAGTGCATGCCATTGCCCTCTAACTGTAAATTGCAGTGCCTGGTTTAAAATAGCAAAAGAGTGGGTGTCCGTTTATCCATCATGCAACAACTGCTAGATAGACTTGTGTATGAAGTACTGTCAAACTTGAGAGATACTACAGGGGCGTAACTCAACCCCCATCAAATAAATTCTCTTTTGGCAGCTATAACAAATAAAATGAATACTGTAGCAGCTACTAGTGGGGAAGTGGAAGAAGTCAACAAAAAAAGATAAGAAACCAAAAGGATAACAAAGGGAAAAAAAAGGTTCCTTTCAAACAGGGCAGAATCAGAAGGTGGTAGCAGCTGTGTTTGCAAAAAAATCAAAGAGAATTTTATGAAGCTATGTACAGAATCAGAGTTATTTACAGAGTAATGCATGCAGGCAAAACCGGTGGAGAACCTCCATAACAAAGAGAATTAACATCATCCATCATTAACTGCTTTTCAAGCTGAAGTTGGGTTGTGGGGTCATGCTGGTGGCTATCTCAGCACTAACTGGGTGAAAGGCAGGGAAACACCCTGGACAGGTTGCCATTGCATCCCAGGGCAGGGGTGGGGGATTGAGGCTGGATCCTCTTCCTGACACCCAATGGTGGGTTCAAATCCACAGCCTCTGGCCCCTTAGTTCCCAAAATGCATGCTCTAACACAAGAATTAACTCCATTGGAAGAAATTATACAACACTGGTTACTGAACAGGTATAAGGCATGGAAGGTACAGACACAGCTGAGCCTTCTGCAAGATGAAGGTAGGTCTAATTATCCATCTACTAAGAGAAGTTGCTGTGAAATTACTTGTGGGCTTTGCGAGCTTCCTTTTTTTATATACAACAGCACAGGACAACTAATGTCGCTGAGGTAACTGCACGATATTAGTGTTCATAATTATGCTCAGACGTCTCATCCTCTCTCTTTTACTCATATTAGAAGTAACAAATTATAACATTGTTATTAGGGGACTGTGGTAGCATAGCAGTAGAATGCGCAGGTCAGGAAATGACGAGCCAGGCATCACAGGTTCATTCCTACTACTGTGTTTCGGGAAGAGCATTCAATTTTAATCCCCCATGATGAATTCAGGTCTGTGTCCAACCCCACAATGTGGGGGGTAAACTTGGTTCATAAAAGCTGACCTTAATTGGTGCAATTGGCACTCAATTTTTAGTGTTTAAACTTTTTTTTAAACTCAGAATTCCTGGATTACACCTGCTTTTAAGAGAAATTTCCCCACAAAACAGACGGCTGCTTTCCCTTCACATTTTTCATGGATACAACAGGATAGATAACCAGTCTCTACTTATGCGTCTCCTCCCATGTTTTTGACCAACACCTCCGTTTTCCCGGAACCCTCCCATGAATGTATATGGAGCAATAGTAAAAGCGCAACTTGTAATTTTGTGTTCCCGTGGCAGGCAAAATGCAGTTTGAGCCACATGCAGTCTATACATACTATACGGTGTTTTGGAGCACATACTGTGATGAAATTACACCTAAAACTGGTGCTAACATGTTAGGACATCTGCCACTATGTGTCATATTGACAGGTAAACGACTTCCACTTACTCATCATCTCCTATCATTAGAGAATTGTAATTACTCTGCAGAGGGATCAATAGGGAGCATGTGTGTATTTAACTTCCAGCTTATAACTAGAAAGGTCAGGATCATAAATAGCTCTCAGTGAAACGGAGTAGGGGAAAATAGCAGAGAGGACAGGACAGGAAATGAAATGAAAACGCATACCAAGAGAGTCCCAGAGATGTGCTGAGAATGGTGAGAGAGGGGGAGGGAGAGAGAGAGAGAGAGGGGGAGGGAGAGAGAGAGAGAGAGATCAAAGGAGAGATGGAGTGAAATGGGGGAATCCATCAAAGAGAAAAGCCACCCTCCTGTAAAGATTAGCTCATCACAACTCTCTCCAGGTAGGAAATCATAAGGACTGACATGCAGATAGACCAAATTACACAATGGATTCAAAGACTGAAATGCGGACAAGGGTCTGCAATTGATTTAAATTGCTCACTATAGGCCCTTGAGAGTTTACCACTCCATGGACAAGTCTGCTAAAGACTAGTGACTGAAGTCAGCTTCAAATTCCATTTTTCATCAATAATTCAGGACCCATAAGAAATAAAGTTTTAACAGATTCCAAGATTAGCCTATTAAATTCATTGAATACTCAAAATAGAATTTCAAAAACACATGACTGTCCATAAGAAAGTAAGTCTCGTCTGTGAAAAAGAAATCCCAGAAATATTAACTAACTTGTTTAGGATACGGGCTTTTTATCTGCCAACACTACATCATGGTGCAGATTTTGACATTTCTGGTTGAGCGTCTGGTGCCATCTTAATCTGGATAATAAAACCTTCAGCTGTGTTCAGAGCAGGCATGGGATGATGGATTATTTTCCCTGGTGACAGGGCACTCAGGAAAGCACTCATGACAAACATTAAAAAGATATAGAGGGAGAGAGAAAAAGGGAGAGTCTGGAAGTTAACAAGTCTTTTGAGTCTCCTTTTTTAAATCCTCACACGATTTCCAATTCCTAGAAGGGCGTGGCTATCAGCCATTGCATAGATCTGATACTGCAGTAGCCCTGCTCACCTATAGGTCTAATTGAGTTTTAGTCAGTGATCCAATTAAACTGACAGGATACTATTGTGAGGTAGTAATTCATAACTCAATATAGGCCCCAAGCTACAATGGTGTTCCCATTAACTCAACTAAAACACCCGTCACTATACTGAAGTGGCAGTGTTGCCTCAAACCAGTGTCTTCCAGTTGGTGGGTGAGAACCTAATGTGGGAACCAGGAGACATTCTGACAAGTTTGCAGACACAAAAATACAGGTAAATATGAGAATAGCTTACCATCTTGCACATTGCAATGTGGCTTTATAGCTAGAAAAATGTTGGCCCCAATGCATTTGGAACAAGCTCCAATTTCAAAGCCAAATAGAATTTGACTTTGTGAACAACATAATCCAAAGGGAAACAACTATAATAGAAAAACCACAGTATTGGAAAGCACATCGATGGAATGGCTGAATTCTGTACGTCTGTTGACTTTAACTGCTGGTGTATCTGAGAGTTATGGTTACATGAATATTGAAAACCCAGCAATATGTGTGGTTAGTATTTGGAGTGTCAACTCGTTTGAATCTTTACAAGTTTAAAATGTAATGTGGTTTTATTTGTTTAATAGCAGACAACTGTATTGTTGAGGAGTGTCATTTTATGGCAATATATTTTAGTGATTAAAGGGTTGGATCACTGTCTATATTTACAGGGATATAATTTTCCAACTAAACATAGAATAGTAAAAACTAAACTTCTATACAATATAGAATCTGAGGTGGCACAGGGGGAGAATGTGTGCTTTGGGAACCAAAAAGGCAGAGGCTGTGGGTTCAAACCCACCGCGGGGCGACAGTTAGGGCATCCAACCTTAATCCTCCATGCCTGCCTTGGGGTGGACAGGCGACCTGTCCAGGGTATTTCTCCGCCTTCTGCCCAATGAGCACTGGGACAGACATCAGCACATCCGCAACCCGACTTCAGATAAGCAGTTGATGATGACATGATATGACTACTGTAGCAGACATCTAAAAGTTTTCCCTCTACATTGACTCAGAAACATTTCTCCCATACATATTCCAAATTTGCTTCCTTTGAACCACGCACACCGGACAGGTCTGGCAACAGGAAATGCGCTGTCCCCTAACATTCAACGGTGGCTTATTTGAATGGTGAAAATAAAAGCAGCCTCAGAAGAGAATAGAGAACAGGTAGAGGTATATAAACTTCAACCAATAGCTTTGTAAGACTGACCCAAGCCATTTATGGCCTTAAAGGTCGAAAGCAAGAGCTTGCAATTTAGTTTGGACATATGATTTATGAAAATAAAAAGGGGCCATTCTGCAACTGAATGTTCACAGAATAATCTAGGGATGTTTTGCTGTGATGTAGCTATGGCATCCATTAATTGGGCTTGAGAATCACTATCCAGAAACAATATTCTCTGCATTCTTGGTTGGCAAAGGGAATTAATATGGCAGTGGCAGATAGCGTAGCTCCATTTATTCAGATAGCTGTCTGATTGTATTTCCTCTCAGCACTGAGGTGCCAAATGAGAGCATTATGAACATGTCTTTGTGTGCTTTTGCTTCCCCAGTGACCCAGTTGAATGAACATCAGGCAGAGGTCCAGAGCGCTGGCTCCACAATCTCTTGCGCGGCCCCTGAAATCATTCTCTCTTGGAGCTCTTTGCAACCGGATGGGTTCTTTCAACCATGAAACACCAGCATGGCATCCCTACATCTGGTCTAAAAACTCCTGGCTGCCGTCAATTCAATGAAGAGAAAAGTGCACATCTATGAATAAAACTAAATGACACTTTGAAATTCTTTGCGAGGGACAACAGAAAGAAATCCTTTTTACCATGTCCCTAATAACATTTGCATGAATGATCAGGAACTCTGTGATGTTTTCCATCTCAAATTTCATATTCAGGATCACAGAAAGTGGTGAGGTACTTCAGTCTCTGCAAAAAAAACTCAGTGGTAGTTCTCCCGACTGAGTGTCATGTAGGAGGAGACTCATTTGAACTGATGAAAGAGTATTTATGACACAACAAACAAAGTGACTAAAGAAGTGTCTCCCACATAAATGAACTTGTGCATATGAAAATGGCAATTGTTTAAGGATTCTGTTTAACCAAAGGGAAGCATGACGCTGTGAATGAATGTGCATAACCATATTCAACATCAACAGGGAGATCCCTGCTATTACCCTTTAGGGACCAATGAGGAAAAAAGGTACACTTACCCAGTTGACTGTTATTGATGTCGTGCATATCATCTTGGGTCTAAAAAAAGAGAGAGGCACGTTTCAATAATCACAGAAATTACAAGTTGTTGGAATAGGTCTCTAAACTGTGGCCTGCATACAATAGGTCTATTTCTTCATGTCAATAAATCCGTTTCTGTTGTAGATGCACAAATTACATAATATTTTTACTTTTCTGAATCGCTCAGTTAGGGATGCTGACTGTAGGAAGCCCTTTGGGTTAGTTAGAATAATAATGCTTTGTACCACACACCATTACCCTTGCCTAATTGTGTGGGTTTTGTGCTGGCAGTATTTTGGCTTTGAACATTCGGCTCAATTAAGACACTGAGTGCTGTTCCACCTCCGGAGATGTCAGCATAGGAAGCAGACCATGAGGGGGAAAGTAAATCAATTACTACTCAGAAACTTTGAGGATTGCTTTCACCTCCATGTTTCAAAAGAAATCTTTAAGTCTTAGTTGAGAACTGTGAAATGTGCAAGTCCTTGCTATTTCCTGAATACTAGCGCACGAGTGGCAGGGCATGAATAGATAATGGCAACCCGAGACCTGTTTTGATTTATGTCTTCCTTCAGAATAACAATCAATCTATGGAAAACATATATAAATCTGTTTCCATCTTTGGGGAGCATAATATGATCGAGTTAACATTTCACACTGTGTCAGCTTGGAGTCCAACACGGAGTCAATAGACGCACAGCAGTGTTGGTGGGAGTCATCGGATTAGTCTGAGGACACCATCTTTCAAAGAACACCGAGAGGGCTACAAACAGAGAAGGAGGCATTTACTCTTTTAGTGTGTTCTTCACGGCTCTGCCTGGCTCCCTGACACCTTTCAAAACTCCACATCATTTGCTGCATGTACGCGTCTCCTGCACTTCCCTCCCTTTTCTCTCATTTTTCATCAAACCCTTAATAAGGAATTCTGTCAGGTCTCCAGGGGAGATATTTGGAAAACAAGATGAAGGGCAAAAAAGGAATGTTTGCAAAAAACAACAACAAAAAACAGCACTGTATAGAGGGATGATCTATATGAGTCTACGAGCTTGATGTGTGTCACATATTTACATTCTCCTTACAAAGGTTCAGATTTTCATACGGATAACAGCGACAGTAGACAAGATCATATCAGGATGACTTGATTCAGAGGATACCAGTCGTTTAATTGGCCTCGCTAGCCCAAGTCAAGCCCAACAGCTTCTGTCTCATCCTCTTGTACACATCTCCTCTGTACAAGGGAGGATTGAAAAAGAATAAAAAATACAAAATCGCACCCCGGGGAAAATTGCACGTCAAGATGTCTGGAGCATTAGCCGATAAATTAAAGTGAACAAGTCATTGTGAATCTTCCTTGATGAAAACGAAAAAATATAAGCTAATGTGTCGATACGTAAGAGAAGCAAGATTTCAAATGGAAACAGATAAGCCCTGGAGTGAATGCTAATTACCCTCGATGAGTACATGTGACAGTAGTGTTTGTGACAAGTATGGCAGGAACAGGAGCCATCAATAGTCCTCAAAAGATGACAGCAGTCATTTGTTACGTGTCTCCTAGAGCAGTTTCACACTCAGGCAGAGAATGGATCGAAAATCACTGCACTACCATTCATAATAAACAAAGATATCCACTGCCAAGGATCGGCTGATGTGTGAAACGTGGCGTGAAACATGGCCAATTAGAGTAAATTGTCTACATACGTAAGTGATGGAGAGACCGAGTTTGTGCACCTCTACATCTTCTAAATGAATATTACATGAAACTTTGCAACGCAGCTCTAAATTCACATGCTATGGTTTCATTTATGGAAAGCAAACTGCCCCACTTGAACGATATCAGGATGGGCTATAAATCTCTCTCCTGTAAATAGTGTTTTTAGTCAGCTCTCCTGATAACTCAGATTAGGTCAAGCATCAGCTTTAGCACACCTGGGTGATAGATTGCTCCGTGTTCGCAGAGCTAATTCCTCTCGGCATATGTGTGTCTGTTACCAGGTAGTGCTTCTTACAAGCAGAGCTCTTTCGCTAATCCGGTTTGACAGCAGGCTGTCAGCCATTTTCAGGGGAGACCACAAACCCACTGCTGTTGAACAAAGGAACTGCACACTGTCCATCTTAAGATATAACCTTTTAGTGTTCTGATCTAAGCAGGGTCAGCCAGCTGATGCAGAGAGACAGAGATATCAGCAACATAGCTCAGTGGGTAGAGTGGTCATCTGGCAATCAGAAGGTTGCAGGTCAGATCCTCAGTCCTGCAGAAAGCATTTCACTCTAGATGTACGTTGAGCTTTTTATGTTTTTATCCATGCTGAGTAATCCAGGTAAGTGAATCACAAAGAGTTGAATAATTTAATCTGGACAAACATTTATTGAGAGAAATGTTTCATCACTCATCTATCCCCATATATCTCCATCCTTATAAACTGTGCAGTTCTATGACAACCAAAAGTAAAGATCAGTTTCATATGCCAATGGAACCAATTGTGCCAACCAGTGATGAAACCATTCATGGCAATTTGTATATGAAACTGATCATTGGTTTCGGTCGTTATGCAACTGTGCAGTTTATAAGGCCGTGGGATACTTGTTGTCAGGTAAGACCGAGGAAGTCACTTAGATGAGTGATGAAACTTGTCTCTCAAACGTTTGTCCCGACGCACTGATTCAACTTCCTGTGATCAACATCTACAGTTATCTAAGGAGCTGCAGTTTTTGCTTTTCTCTTAAATAGAAATAAAATAAATAGATTCCCTTATCAGTCCCACAAGGGGAAATTTGCATTTCTCTGCATTTTAACCCATCCTATTGTATAGGAGCAGTAAGCTGCCACCATATGGCGCTCAGGGAGCAGTTAGCAGTTAGTGTCCTGCTCAAGGACACCTCGACATGCTTTCTGGAGGACCGGGAATCGAACATGCAACCTTCAGATTGCCAGACAACTGCTCTACCCATCTAGGAAACTAGATGACCCGAGAGGGAAAAGGAAAGCCACTTTATAGTCATATTCTTACAATGACGTTTTCTCTGCATTTAACCCATCCTATCGTATAGGCACTGCAGTGCCCAGGGAGTAATTAGGGGCTGAGAGTCCTGCTCAAGAACACCTTAACATGCTTTTTGAAGAAACCGGGGATTGAACTAGTGACCTTCCGATTACTAGAATACCTGCTCTACCTCCTGAGCCATACTGCCCAATATTGTGGTGCAGATTGTAGACTTCATTTAGAGGCTCTCTTTCACCTGTAAACAAGTATGGCCAGTCATTTTAGGTCATCTAGCAGTGAAAGATTAATAAGGTACTATGTATGAAAAACTGTCATTGTACAATAACATCTGAAGACTCAACTCTTAATTTTTGCTGTAAAGGGAATCTGAAAGATTGAAAAACTTTTATTTATTTTTTAATCACAAAGTTGTTGCCAATCTATTGCTGATGCATGACACAAATCTGGGTTAGCGATTCAAATCAATTTCCATCTTCCAGTGACTCAAACTATGTTCTCCAGGCTGTATTCGGTCTTATTTAAGGTTCATAGTAGTGAAAAGAATCTCTAGTGAGCCTCCTGTTTTGGAAACTTTCTAATTCCTCTATAAATGCTGCCCCCCCCACACACAAACACACACACACACACCTTCACCTTGTTGCCATGAAATCTTACATTCCTGAGGAGAAAAAAAATCTCTCAGAAGAGGAAGAATGTATTTTACTCTACCATGGTTTGATAAATCGTACTAGTCCATACACTTCTGACTTCAGCAATGAAGTCAGACAAAGAAGAAAGCCACCTTGACATTGATTTCTTACAATGAAATGTGTTCTCTGCTATTAACCCATCTCATTGTTTAGGAGCAGTGAGCAGCTGCAGTACCCATGGACCAAGTCCAGTTATTTTTCCCATTGCCTTGTTCAGGGGCAAAAACAGGAATATTAACCTTAATATGCAGACACGTGGAGAACATGCAAACTCCAGATAGAGGAACTGGGATGGGATTCAAACACTGGACCTTCTTGCAGCAAGGTAAACAGCGCTAACCACTGGGCTACCAGGATACGCGACAAGGCTCTTTCATAGGTGATAAAAGTGATTCAGGTTGTCCGATTTGAATTAACAAGTCATTATTTCATAGACACTCCTTTATGGTAAATGAATGGAAGGTCATCATCCAGTCATGTACAATAAATTCAAAAACAAAAAAACTTCTCTAGAAGAGTGTTTGCAGGGAATGCTGAAAACTGTATTCCTTTACCCAGTATATAACATAAAGGAAAAGGTTTTTTAAGGATACAGGTAGTTCTATTGTTCCCTCAAGATGTTTCCCTCCCAGAGGAGTGAAGACCTAATCACCACAATGAATAGGACTTAGAGATCATGAGTCATTTTTCTGGATTTAAGATTAGCATAAGGTAACAGATAACATCAGGTAAGCGACTACATCATGGGCACAGTCTGTGCGGTGAGACTACGATGACACTAGGTGGCCTTTGAAACACACTTGGAATAAATCACAATCTCATGAATAAGATACTGAGCCATGGCTTCAAATTGCTTCATCTATATATGAATGACATGGTTGTTTTTCAGACGGCGTACTTGCCAGATGACATCTCGTTTTACTTTTAGTCTCATCCACATTAGGGAAATGTTATCTAAAAGCAGTATGGAGCATGGGTTCACTCTTGTGAAAAAACCTCAAACTTGGAAAGTTATGATTTTTGATGTGGTCTCCATAGACCTACAGTAAGCACAAGTCCATCTATCATTTATGTGGGTGGTATAAGGATGAACACAGACACCCACACAAACAGGTTAAACCTACTCACAGGCTTTGCAACGAAATTCAACGATATGTTTGTTAATGATTTCCTATAGCATGCAGCTCTGTTACTTCCCCTCCATGTTTTGACTTATGAAATGCAGATCATGGCTCCTAAAATAGTGTTAGCAGATTATTGCCCTGCTAGTTATCTGGGCTGTTTATGGAGACCTAAAGCATATGAACATTTTAACACCTGTGCTCAACAATGCTGACTTCATACTGCAGTCCTTTCAAGAGGTGAAGGATAGACAAATGTAGAGTGAGTTCAGCTTAAAACAGCATGTGACCCATCATATTCTACCCAAAAGCTAAATTAGAAGCTGATTCACAACAGACACAACACTGCAAGGAATAGGAATCCTACACACATTTGGCCTGATTATCAGGTATACTGACAATTTTCATGAGACTGACAAAATATAACACTGTATGATAATAAAATGTATATCTGAATTAAATCTGCTTGAGTACAGATTATTAATGCATGTCTATATGTTTCTGCACAAGGATTTCGTTTGTAGGCAACATGATCTAGTGGACAATGGAACACCGCAAGACTCAATAACTAAGTAACTGGCATTCATCAACACACCAGGATTTATCTAATACCTGGAGATTGCATGTCCACATCCTCAACTAAGTGTTCTTTCCCACCAAAAATACATCAGGAATCAAGTCAAGATGGGCCCAGCCTAAATGCTGGAGCAGACTGCCCTGAAATCTGAAGAAAGTAGCTTTGATCTTGAAAATCAGCCCGAGTGACAAATCGGGGCTGAAATTGAGCTAAAACTCATGTTGTGAGGTTCTGAGTGATGCCAGTGGGTTGTCGAAATGCCTCGTTATTCTGCTGACTGTCACCATGCCTCTGCAACATGTTTGTTTTTTCATTCCCCAGTGTGAACGACTTACACCAGTGACCAATGGAAAAGTTGTGAATCATATCTTGCTTTACTGGTTAAAACTTAGTAAGTTCCCAAGAAATTATTAATGTAAGTTCTTGGGAACCAAAACTGGATGACATGGCACAAAACCATGAAGGAAAAAAAAGTTAATTTATTTTGGGTTTATCTTGAAACCAGTGGAGGGTAACCAATGAATTTCACTCTTGGTTTATTCAAATAATAGGCAAAATACAAAAATGCATTTCAAAGCAAAAGCTTCAACCTATTAAAAAAGACTTAAAAAATGTTTTTTTTCCAGAGGGTTCGAGCATACATCCTCTTGTGACATTGAATATAGGTTAATCTCACACAGAATGAACCACAATGAAGAAAAAACAACTTGCTTTATCTACCTTTTGAGATACTCGTGTTATCTATGATCCCTGTTCATTTATAAGAGTAATGATTGTAAAATAATTTATGGAGGAGGGTTTAACCTCATACATAGGACAGAAAGGTTGGCTGAGCCAAGATGAGCTACCTCAAAAAAGCTACATAGCACCTTTTTTGGCCAACTCACAAAGGAAGACCCTGGCTGATGTACAGACAGATGAGCCAGAGAGGGCCAAGGACAGAGGCAAAATCAAGAGAATAAAAGAAACTTAGAAATGTTTGTTGTTGCTTTTCTTATGCTCGCTCGAGTGAACACTTAGAACTAGGCAAAGCATTAAATACCTGGTTGGACTACAAAAAAAGAGCACAATCAACCCGGTTTTCATATTTCCAGAACAGTTTCATTTTGGAAAGTTTCACCGTATTTCTGTTCTATGCTTTCTGCCTTTATACCCTTTCAAAAGCAACATGTCTTTACCCACTTTTAACGACATTCCCTGGATGAGTTTCAATACCCTGTAGAGCAGGGTTGGGTTGTAAGGGAACACAATTAAGGACATTTATATATCCAGAATAAAGAAATTAAGTATATTTGTAATGCACGAATGACATTTGGAAACACCATTATTTATATTTTATTTACTCCATAACTATTGAGGGGCATATTTTGAGAAAACCTACCTTCACCAGCACTGGTGCTTCAGGTGGTACTATTTATTCATGTTTTGTTGGCAGATGAGCTTGAAGTCATGTGAAAATTGAAAACCGAATGGAAGTGATTGCCTTTTAAAAGGCAGGCTTTGGCGGTGGTTTGCAATATGACTACTAGAGGGACTTACACAAGTTGGATGGTTTGGAGACAAAGCAAGAGAGACATGATTGAGATGGTTTGGACATGTGCAGAGGAGACACGCTGGGTATATTGGAATAAGGACACTGAATATTGAGCTGCCAGGCAAGAGGAAAAAAAGAAAGACCAAAGAAGGGATTTATGGATTTGGTGAGAGAGGACAGGCAGGTGGCTGATGTGACAGAGGAAGATTCAGAGGAGAGGAAGAGATTGAGTTAGATGATCTGCTATGGTGACCCCTAACAGGAGCAATTGAAAATAAACTACAATCTGCAACAACAAAACAAGACATGGTAAACATCACATTTCTCACAGTATTCATTCTATGCATTGTACTTCTTGTAGCATGTCCATGCATGCCTGCATCGATGCACAGTTCAAGTGCTTCTTTTTGAACTTCACCGTGTAGCCTGTTTCTTATTCATGCAACATAATAGCAATAGTGATGTGGAGTCAACAGAAAATGCCCCATGGTGAATCTTTTATCCCCTGTTGTAAATCATGTTCCTTATCAATCAGAATCAGGATCAGCTTACTTGCCATGTAGGTTTTCACATTAATTGAATCTGAGTCCAGTTTCATGGCTCTAACAAAATAACAATCTTCAGATATATTCAAAGGGTTTGATTACATGCAGTGAAAAATAAGACGTGATAAAGCACGATGTTGGAGAGAATGTATCAAAGATATTGAAATAACTGTCAGCAGGTTACATATATAAAAATAATAATGATGATTCCCTCATCAGTCCCGCAAAGGGAAATTCGAATTTCTCTGCATTTTTGACCCAACCTACTGTATAGGAGCAGTGAGCTGCCAACATATGGCGTTCGGGGAGCAGTTAGGGGTTAAGTGTCTTGCTCAAGGACACCTCGACATGCTGTGTGCAGGACCGGGGATCGATCCTGCAACCTTCTGATTGCCAGACGACAGCTCTAGCCACTGAGCTATGGTAGTGATAAACGTCTAAGATAGATAGACATGACCGAGCATACCAGTAAATGTACAAAGTACAGTAGAGTAGATATAAGACAGTATAGTATATACAGTATACATGAAAATAACCAAATAATATTAAAAAAAACTAGCAACCATGTTCACATTGGCATATGCACATTTCCACCTGTGTACACCACACACTATGGAGCAGAGGTACATTGGCAAATGGTCAAAGCTTACTGAAGTAAGGGCATGGAGACACACACTAGGAATAAGCAATGATGTGATATAATATTCATGATACAGTCCAACTGTTTGACAAGATGCATTTCCAAGTTTATCCTGAATAGGTAACTCTTTTTGAGCATTGTTACAGAGTATATTACTGCTTAAATTCAGGACACCGTATTAAGTATTCAGGCACGGACTACTGTTTCAAAAAAAATTCTACCCAGCCCTCCTGAAGAATATGAATCAGTGACAGTTGTCCTGTATCTATTTACCAAATACTGGTGTTTTTACTGAGCATGTATACTTGCATGACAGAACAATAACCATTGACTAGAGATTAGGGGCTGAATTGAAAGGAAAGCACAGACTTAAGTCAGGTTAAAGTCAAAGTTTCAGAATACTAAAAAAGGAAAGCCAGTAATATTGTACTTTGTTCGCTACTGCAGCAAAAATTCCAACCGTACCAAAGCAGCAACTGCCAAGCCAAAAGAGGAAAGATCCGGGACAGCAGTTTAGTGTGCATGACAGCACTGTAGCATGACAAACGTTATTCAAGCTAAGCAACTCTGGTAGTGACAGAGTTGGCTAGTTTGCAATGTTTATATTGCAGAGAAATCTCAGCAACTCTGCTGTGTTATGACACCACAGTAGCTCTTCTCAAACCGAGTCAGAAAATGAGGGCAAACTGATAGTATAGGTTCTTCAAGATGCTAAAATTCTTTGATAACTATCATGAGTTTTCTAATACATTCTAGAGATCAGCTCTTCTGCCCTTACAGTTGTGGTGGGATCGTTGGGTATATCAGTAACAAGTTCTGGAGTCAGGCAATAAATGCTGGTGATTTACTAACTGATAGCATATTCCAAAAATCACTAATATGACTATTTCTGAGTTCAAATGCTTGAGTGCAAATCCACAGTTTGGATCAACATATTAACTAAAGTATCAAAAGTATTACTAGGAATAGATTTTGGTAGCAGTCCTGGTCTTATGAGGCCTTTGTACTAGGGGTGAACAAAATATCAGTCAGTTTATTAGTAGAGCTAAAAACTGCTTAACAATGTGATTGGCATCAGAATGGTTATTATCATTGTTAGATTAACATCGTGCTGCACCAATATGGTAATACATTACCAATGTGCCTATAACAGGTGCTGATGGGAAGACAGGTCCTACTGCAGCCCACAAGGCTATAATAGTTTGTTTTCACTCGAGGCAACAATGCCAGCATGGTGATCAGGACTATGATGGTTGGATTAATGTATCTACTGTTATTCCCATCGCTTTAAAGACAACCATCCATCCACCCATTTGTCCACATTAGCCAGATAATGAATCTTGGCCTGGTGGCTTGATCTGGCATGTTTTTATTTGAGATGTTTATTGATTAGTACCTTCGCTATGAAGGAGGTTATCATTATTATTACTTTTTTACCTTTTATATTTCAATTACAATTCTGTTATCCTGATTATGGTGTATGCTTTAAATTGTGTCTCATCCATTGTACGCTTGTCCGTCTTGGGGGGGATCCCTCTTCTGTTGCTCCCCCTGGGGTTTCTTCCTATTTTTCTCCCTGGTAGAGGGTTTTTAAAGGGAGTTGTTCCTTATCCAATTTAAGGGTCTCAGGTCAGGATCTTGTGTAGAAGAAATGCAAGAGCATAGAGGTTTGAGAATGTGGTTGTTCAAAAATGAATTTGACATGTTTTCTCTACAGAGTTGACCTAATTTGTGTTTATTTATTCTTGAATTAATACAGACACAAGAGTAGCATTTGGCCATAAATAAACACAGGCACTGATACAGTAGTGTTATTGAGACACCTGCATCTGCACCATCATAACAGTTATAGCAGCACCATTGGTAAACTGCAATGGGGAGGGGGGTAGCAGAGTGGCAGAGCACGTGCTTTGGGAACTGACGAGCCAGATGGTGGTGTGGAACAAGTGGTGAAGGGGTTAGCACTGTTGGCTCTAAGCTAGAAGGTTCTGGTTTGAATCCCATAGCAGATCCTTTCTTTGTGGATTTTGCATGATCTCCCCATATCTGCGTGGGTTTCCTCTGGTTTCCTTCAATAAATCCATCCATCATCAACTGCGACATAGTTCAGTGGGTAAAGCGGTCGCCTGGCAATCAGAAGGTTGCAGGATCGATCCCCGGTCCTGCATATAGCATGTTGAGGTGTCCTTGAGCAAGACACTGAACCCCTAACTGCTCCCCAAGCGCCATATGTTGGCAGCTCACTGCTCCTATACAATAGTTTGGGTCAAAAATGCAGAGAAATCCAAATTTCCCCTTGTGGGACTGATAAGGGAATTATCATTATTATTATTATTATTATCTGAAGTCAGGGTCATGCTCGAGCCAATCCCAGTGCTGATTTGGTGAAAGGGAGGGAAACACACTGGACAGAGCAAAATTCTGTCTCAGGGCTTGAGCAATTAGGGGTTCATTGTCTTGCTCAAGGACATGTCGACACGCTTTCTGCAGGGGCCAGGGATCAAACCATCCACTAATTTCTGATTACTAGACAACCGCCATATCTACTGAGCTATGTGCCGCCCCTAACCAATGTTACACAAGGTTACATTACAATAGAATGAAAAGAACATCCTACATGAATGATACATGATAATTTAGTCTATACATGATATGCGCTGCATGAATACATCATGCTTTATAGGTGTCATAGATCAGTTGGCTTCCATATTAAACTCATGGCAACAGAAACTTCATCAAACACATGACATTATTCCTCCTACCATCAAAAAAAGACAAGACAAGCAGTAACTACAGATGCAAATTAGCTTGAAGCCATAATCCAGTGCAGTGCATCGAATGGTGATATTAATGTAAAAAGCTGCACATGGTCCCTAAAACAAAAGAATGGCAGGGTTTGAACCCACCACAGGGAATCAGGATGGGTATCTAGCCTTAATCTCCCAAGTGCCGTGCATCTCTCTCTCTCTCTCTCTCTCTCTCTCTCT
>OMLC01056550.1:8300-21487 GCA_900302585.1 Regalecus glesne
GCAGTGATGTAAAAGAGCCAGGGGATGCACCAATGGGGCAGCCAAGTCTGAGATTCACAGAGTTACGAATCTCATATTGTAGTTGATGGTATATAGCCAAGTATCTGAAACACATTTTCCTTGCATTTATTAAGGATGTCCACAGTCTGAAGAATAATGCCCGCATATCGGTAATTTCAGCTCTTCAACACCCAGTACACTAATAGCTCAAAGGCTAATCCAACAGACATCATCTTGATCTGACTTGGTTTTGCCCAAGTGCTCGTTATCCATTATCAGAAGGTTTATATTTCCATTTCCCATCCAATCCTCTGAAAAGCCCACAAAACCGATGTTTCACCATTGTTTGGCTTTCTGTGGCCCTATTGATCTCCATGTAAGGGTTTTGTGTTCTTTGCTACTAGTGTCCCTGATCTCTTTGGAACTGTTAACCTCATGAGAAAACGCTAGGGTGGTCTTTGTAACCCATTTAGTAAATCTCTCACCTTTTCCTGGGGGCAATTCTAGAAAAGATTAACTGAGGGTCATCTATTCCTGATCACTAGCTCAGTGGTAGTGTGCCTTTTGAAACTAATGAGCCAGATGTTGCAGGTTCAAACCCACTGCAAAGTGTCAGAAAGAACATCTGGCCTAAATCCTCCATGTTCCATCCAAGTCCATGTCCACTGACAACGTGGTGTGCCAACAGCAACCTGGTTTTTAAAGACCATGGATATTATCGACTTTAGGGCCTCCAAGTGCACACACAGCCCTGTCTACACAGAGGCTGTGGAGAGAGTCCACTGCTCCAAGTTCTTGGGAGTCCCCATCAGAGGACTTCTCTTGGGCTGACAACACCTCAGCAGTGGTGGGTAAAGCACAATAACTTTGTATTTTGAGGAGGCTAAGGAGAGGCAACCTCTTGAAAAGCTGCTTTTCAACTTTTATAGATGCACCACAGACGGAATTCTAAAAAACTCCATTACAACCTGGTACAGCAGCTGCACCAAACCTGACAAAAGGCTCTCCAGCATGCTGTGAAACCACAGGACATTGTTGGCATTGAGCTGCCATCACTTCATAGCATTCACTGTATGAGGGCCAAGAAGATCAAAAAAAGACATTACACACTCTCGACACCATCCGTTTAAGCTCCACCCATCAGGTACGTGCCATAGATAGATCTGCACATGAACAAATATATACTGATAAACTGCTCATTTCCAAAAGCTGTGATGCAAATGAACTCGGACATCTCCTCAGTCTGATGAGACTGAAGGGCAACCACCAGGTGTAACACTTGCAATATTTACTCAAAGGTCACTTTAAGCCACTCTATCTGTCCACTACATGCTTACTGCATTTAATATGATGTTTTTGCACTTCATGCGTTGTATCTTATTGCTAGCTATTCTATTTTGCAGTTTATATTGCTTATATTTTATATTTATCGTTTAGACTGTACTTTCTCAGACATATATTTCTCATCTCTCCTGTCTTTTTATTTGCTTTATGCACCATTTGAGGCAGACAACTGCAATTTTAATTTTGCTTGCACAATGAGAACAAATTTCTGAACTCATGTACAAAGCCCTCACAGAAGTGCACTCACTGCTACAACTATGGCATACACATCGCTATATTACCTTGATTTATGAATTTAAATCCCCATCTGTCTCAACCTAGGCTCGAATTACTATGACACCTTGCACCCCACAACCCCAAGCACCCACTGAATCACTTCCAAGTTATAAACCTTATAATAGTTCTGAGGTGTGGCAAGCGGTGTGACCTCACTGTACCGACTATGAGAAGTCTAGCAGCAGGCCTATATACCTAAACTAAAGTGTGTAAACCCCTGCTGACTGCTGAGGTAGTAGATGCACACACTGGAATAGAATAGAGATCAAAAAGGGCGCAACCAGTTAGCATTAATGGGAAGAGCTGATGGAACAGGGGTGAGTTAGCAGAGTGCGCAGACAAGGAGAGGCACATGGCATGGAAGGGAAGTGGTTTGTGATTGAGGGTCAGCCTCCTGGCTGTGGAGTCAAGGAATTGTTTCCCCTGTGGTATGACAATAGTGCAGAAAGACAGGGAGAATCAGCTCTGTGCCCCCTGTGATGAATGGCTGAACAGCTGGACATTTCCATGTTCAATTCAGGGGTGATGAGTGAGGCTGGTTTTAGTACGGATGTAATGGGTCTGTAGGAACGCATGCATGTGTGTTTGAACTTTGGTTTAAGGGAGCAGAGGAAATTAAGGCTTCCATCGGCTTAACACCCTCAGCTTAACTGAAATTCTGAATGTGTACCCAATGTTAGGCCCATTTATAGAAACACACGTACAGATGGATAAAAATAAGCACACCCATACAATACATACATTCACGCCATGCCGTGTGTGTACAGTTACAGAGGAAGTGACCCCATGCAATAGGTCAGAGGGCAAGGAGAGATTACTGGGAGTTTAAGTTTAGTTTAATTACTCCTACATAGAGGGAGGTATGACTCAAAGAGCCAAATATTCAGGGTATATTTCAACCATGCATCATGTGTATGCAGGCTTTAATTGCAACCCAGCTCCCCCAATTCATTGTCCGGTTGAAGGTGTGGTACTGGTGTAGGGTTAGCTGTTAGATCGTAATGAAACCCTGCCTGCCCATTGCCCTCTATCATATGTCCACCCCCACAATGTGGGGACTAATCATGACCTGTAAAAATGGACCCGTCTCATTTTATAAAGTAAGAATAAGGCTGGTTATCTTATTCGCTTACACCATCTGCAAACTTAGTACAGTTATAATGTACAATTTCTATTTTGAAGTCTAATCTATAATATATATTAAAACCTATCAATATTTCCTGATCTGGATGTATTGTTGTTGTTTATTACTAGTGCAATACTCACTTGTCTAAATACTTTCAGCAGAGATCTGCTGTGCTCCAATTATTCCTGTTGATGCATCTGTTAACTATCCCTGTGCTGAATAAACTTTCCAGTCTCTAAATGACTCTACTCCCATAGGCTGCTCATCTTGCTTTGTACGTCATGTATCAATCTGTTTCATCTGTGCTACCCAATGAGTCGAATCCCTCCTCTTTGTAATGAAATAGTCCCTGATTTCAAGTCCAGTCGAGAGAAAGAGAGAGAGAGAGAGAGAGAGAGAGAGAGAGAGAAAGAGAGAGGGAAGGTCATGTTAGCTTGCAATTTGCTGGTGAAAGTGACAAGCTTCTGTTGAGGAATTCTCCCCATGACAAATAATCAGATATATCTTTCTCTGGCTGTGGTCTAAATTTGTTGCTAAATTAAAGTTCTACTGTGATTTTCTCTCATCCCAAGTTACTTGTGAGTCGCCTCAAACCAAAGTCCCTCTCTGTCATTTCAACACAAAGAGGGGGTTGGTAGTCATCATCCTGTCATCTCTCCCAAATGCTTTTTACCTGACCGTCATGGGAGAAAGAAATACCATATTGCACATGGCCCAAGCATGGAAAGTATGGGGAATTTGGAAGAGGACTGTCATCCGGGTCAACAAGAGCTGGGGATCACGAGTGATGTCTATTTTTCTCCCTGCCATCAACAATATCCATTCCAGTGTTAATTTAAAGTGCTTTTCACACCATTGGGTTTCGAATGGGATGCAGATGACTGGTGATATTTTCAAACCCCATAATGAATGTGGCTCACTTACAGTTGCACTGAAGCAGGTTCAGACAGAGTATCCTAACAAACCAAAGAGAAACAAAAGATCAGAAAGGGCAAGACTATCCAGTTTCATGTCAACAAGCAGCCATCACTGATTATATGGATAAAGAAAAGAACAGGTTGAACAGATCCCTAAATCTTCAGGTGAATGTAACTCAGCTGTAATGATCGGGGGTTGCTCCTCCTCTGACATGTCCGAGGCGAGCGGTGTCTGAATAAACCTAAACTGGCATGCAGGAGCCAGAACGCAAGGCATATGAAATGCCAAGCCTCCTGTGCCCCGAAGGCAAGGTACACTGTTAAGCCCCATTAGCTGTGAAGTTCCTGTGAAAATGTCTATGGCAAAACATCCATGGCTTTTTCTGTCGTTTGGTCTCTACCTTGAGAGCAGCACATAAATATGACACACATGTATCCACGCCATGGACTGAGACAAACACATAAATACAGGTACACATACATATGTACAAACAATAACACACACGCACAAGCATACACACACAGTAACACAAATATATAAGGGAATATAATAAATCTGAGCAGACTCCAACTGTTGGGGGAATCACATGAACAAATGATGTCATTATCTAAAAGTGCACTTGCCTCAATATCATTACCATATTAGTGGGTGTTGTTTGGTATTCTTGCCAGAGTAATGCACTCACGTGCTCATCATAAAGAAAAATACCCTATTGTTCTGGATATCCCTCATATATTTACATGACTTCCTCACTGGCACTTTTTTGCAGAAGTCCATATCAATAAAGAGAAAACCTGTTTATTTTTATGCTATACATACAGAGAGGCTTCCCTGGAGGTCCCTTCTCTGTGCTGTAAATGGTTTTAAAGTCATAGCTTGCAGGAGGCATACAAATGAACATGCAGGAGCATGATGAGAACGGGACGAAGTCTGTGATAGGGGTCCCCATGGCAACCCCACAAAACGGCATGCACTCACCATGGCAACAGAGCGGGAGAAGGAATACAGCGGAGAGGGAGCGACAGTGCTGATGCTGTCCTCTGGGTGCTTGAACTGATACAGAATCACACGCCAGCAGCACAGCATGGGCAACCAATTCATTCATTCACACCAGTCAAGAGACTACTTTATTCTGCCTTCATCCCTCCCATTTATATCGAGTTTGACAGCTGGACACGTCATTGAAAACAAAAATTAAAATGTGGTCTCACACACACACACACACACCCACACACACACACACACACACAATTATAGTCCACAGTAGCAGGAAATCAAGATTAGGTATAGGTCTTGGTTAGTAGAGCCACAAACAGTTCTCCTGAAAAGACAAATCGCTTGACAACGACCCCTGATGCTTGAAGTCCATAGTCTACTGTGCTGTACGTTAACAGCAGCAGCCCTGGTTTCTCCTAGCTAAGCACAAGGATGAAACGTTGCATAGTTTAAGTCACACATACACACGTCATCCCAATAAAGCTCATCTCTCAGTGTGCATATGCACTTCCTCTCCATCACTGAGCTACCAGGGGAGGAAAAAGCAAAATCGTTTCCTCTCAACTGAATTTTTCCATTGAATATCGTGCTGAAGTGGGAAGGAAGCGGATGATGGTTTTACAAGGCAAGTCTGACATTTCAAAATTCAACATTGTTCCTCCTCAACAGGACTTGATTGAAAGCTGAATAATAAGCCTGCAGAATGGGGTGAGGTTCAACCTTGAACATTTAATCCCACAACTACCCAAACCACACCTAACCACTACCCTATTCATCCTCACCCAAACCTGCAAAATCGATGTTGAACCCTGCCAAAATCTGACAGCTACAAAACAATCAAATCAAACATTGGCTGGGATTCAACGTCAAATGTTGAACCCCAGCCTGTTCTGCCAGCTGCAGCCAGAAATACTTGTTATAAGCAGTCACTCCCCTAAGAGACTACCAATGAGGGTGGTTCTCATCCAGTGGCGTCATCAACATCGGGTTTCCAGGGCTACTTGGGGAGTTAGTAGCACTATTTTGAACAACGCGAGACGGTCAAAACACCTGATATTCAAAAAGTAAAGTAGCAATTTAACACTAGTGCCATGGGTTTGAGATTCTTAGCCTTTCTGCAAATGGCCATCTTGTTCAGACCATTTGACTTATGTAAAATTACTATCAAAAATAAAATGTGCAATTAAATGTAATATTTGAAGGGCAGCATAGCTCAGGAAGTAGGGTGGTCATCTAGTAATCAGAAGATTGATGGTTTAATCCCTGGTTCATTCAGAAAGCATGTCAAAGTGCCCTTGAGCAAAGCACTAAATGTATAACTGCTCAAGGCCTGCGATAGGACAACCTGTCCAGGTGTATCCCCATATCTCAGCTGATGAGCACTGGGATTGGCTCCAGCATGACTCTGTGACCCTATTTCAAATAAGTGGCTGGATGGCTATAATATAGTCATACAACTACTTTCAGCCGCTCCCATTTAGAGGATTGCCACAGCAGATCATCCATCTCCACCTCTTCCTGTCTTCTGCATCTTCCTATCACAACATGCATGTCCTCCCTCACCACATCTATATACATCCTTTTTGTTCTTCTTCTCCTCTAGTGTTTGTTTCCTCTTGCTTGGCAGCCATCATATCGGTCAGCTCGCTTTTTACTAGTCATAGTCCAACATTAAAGTTCTGACTCTCACCTCCACACTCCTATTCTGCTGCTGCCTCTGGACATAATTTCCTCCTCTCCCTCTCCCAACAATAGCATAATTTCAACCAGCACCTTGCTGGCCAACAGTACCAGCATCAGTTGTTGATAATCAGGGCTTTGAGCGATCTCATATTGAAATCTGATTTATGATCTGTATAGTTGATTTGGCAAAGGTTTTATGCCAAATACCATTCTTGAAGCAACTGTTCACATTTATCTGGGCTTGGGATTTGCAGTTGTCCTACAATGCAGTGAAATTTAGGTAGCGTTGCAGGCAGAAGAACGTGGACTACACAAAAGAAAACGTGTGTGCACCCACCATGACCACATCTCAAGACTTTTTCAACTCCCAGAAATGCCCCCCCAGTTGCAATTGGAGTTTCTCCTTTTGATAATCTATAATTAAACTGAATCATAAAGAGAAACACTGAAGGAGGACATATTAAGCGCTCTGGTTTAAGCTGCTTTTTAATTATTCAGTTATTTAAAGTCGTGCTGCTTGGGTAGGTCTATTGTGCCATTGAAGTGCTAGAAAACCATCCCGGCAAATTAAATTAATCTGGAAAAGAGAATAACACGAATGGTATTCTCGATATATTTGATAATTTCATAACCATAGGTTGATGGAAGCATCATTTTGTCTTCTGTGTAAAGGTTTCCAAATCATGTATTTTTACATTTCCCCTCTTCACATTGATATCCAGTGACCCTGGTGCGAGGCTGTCTATAGAAGTTGTCTGAGTGGGTGTGGCAGGGGACAAGCTGGCAAATAACAGCGTTCCAGACCAAACTCGATGTCTCCATCTAGCGGCGTAGAGGAGACCTACACTCTACAGAAGCATTTCTCCCCGTCAGTACTTGTGTTATTGTACTTTGTAGAAACAAGCCCATATATTTTCTTGATGCATGCTCAATAATCCAGGTAGGGAAATCACAAAAAGAGGTGAATCTGTTCAACTGGATCAGAAGTTTATTGGGAAACGTTTCGTCACTCACTAGGTGACTTCTTCAGTCTGAGAAAAAAATCAGAAAATCTCAGACTGAAGAAGTCACCTGGTGAGTGACGAAACGTTTCCCAATAAACTTCTGATCCAGTTGAACAGATTCACCTCTTTTTGTGAAGCCCATATATTGTACACCCAGATCTTTTGCACATTTTAGTCAAATGTTGAACTGGTGTACAGTTACATGAATTCATAGAAGCTTGAATTGGTTCATCTGGACACAACGTTTAGTGGTAAAAACATGTAACCACCCATCTAAGTGACTTAGTCTCAACTCATTGCAGGTACACCCGAACATTACAAACAATACATTGGCATAACGACCGACAACTATTGGATATGAAACAACTATTTGTTTCATATGCAAACCATTACAGAGTTTCAAATATCAACGTTAGCAATTCACAGATGGGGATAAAGCAGAACCAGAATCAGTTTATTGACCATGTAGGGTCCAAGTACATGGAATTTGATTTAAGTTTCGTGGCTGTCACAGGTACTTGATAGAATGACAACACAGCAATCCAGATATAAATAAAAGGTTTGACTACATAGAGGCAAAAATAAAAAAAAGATGTAATAAAGTATGGAGGTGCAGAGAAGGTATCAGAGATATTGAAATAAATGTTAGCAGGTTACTTGCCGGAGGTAGATGGACAATCAAAGCACTGCAAGATGCCAACCGCCATCCTTCGACGCATCCCGCTCGGTTTAGGTTTAGTCGTCCCCTCTTCACATAGGTAGCCTCTTTGACTCGTTCCTCAACGTTCCTCATTGTCAACGATGTCCACATGCTCTTCCTTGAAACAGTGGGTACTGACTTATCGACGGACATAGTCTGCGGTACACTTATCTGACTTCTACTTTGAATCTAGGTATATCAGCTGTAAGAATATAACTCCACTAGCAATCACGCCAGTTTACTAATGTACAGACGAAACAGCTGTTTATCTACTTGACAAATGTTTTGTTTCGCTCCGTCCCAACAAAGAAATGCCCCCTAAACTGTTAGATAAATCGAAATAATTTGAATAAGAAACGTTAAGGCCGCGGTAAATAACGCTGAATACTTCAATGCAAATCTTCCCGCCTCTATCTCCCTCTCGCTCTTCCACTGCCTGGTGTAACTCCACAAAGTCCCTTCCGGAAAAGGACTTCCGCATCGCTACTTCGGGTACATCAGCAAGTTTCACCATGATATTTGAGAAATGTATGTCGTAGCTGATAATCTATCCATGTGAAATTATTGCTTTTCAGCATTGATTTTATTTGCACTAATATCATCATATGATACAGCCATTTTGGTTTGGTCTCGCAGATCTATGGGATTAGTTTAACAACCACAAGGGGCAGGGTGGACGGGATTGCCCACGTCTGGCACTCGTGGAGTTTGTAGGACGGCCATTAGGAACGCCCTCTTTCTGAAGTGACCAATGATTGGCTAAAATCCTCCATCTTGGAAAGGAATAGGTGCAGCAGTCTAGACTTCCCTCAAATCATTTGAATTACATTACGCTGAAATATTATGATGTTTTTTTTTTGTTCGATGTCATCATAAAAACGGCCTACAGTAGCTTTAAGGGGTGATTTGGTAATCAGTTGTCTGGAAATGTTCATTTTAGAGTAAACCAATAGACTCTTACTCGTCTATCGTCAATAAAAGACATGTGCCAGGGCTGACACGAGATGAAAGATAAACGCATGGAACGGAGTCTGCAGAACACCGGGCCAGTATTTTCAAATCTAATTTAAAAATATGATGAAGATACGGGGATTCCTTTCAAGGCCAAAGTCAGGTTGAGAAAACGCAGACCCCAAACACAGGCTTCAAACGTAGGGTTTTATAATAACGTTCACTTTTTACTGAACATACCCTCTTCCCCGAAGTCGACTCAGGCACACAGCTCAAAGAACTCAACACAGGCAACGAAGGAGTAAGGCCTTAAATGGTTGGGATCTCAGTCAGATTACTATCAATTTACAATACTTGCCAGAAGACTTGAATTATTCCCTTAATGTGCTATTGTTGTGGCAATGGTGACTTATCTCCTGACTTTAGTTGTTAATGTGATATACTACAAGCAAAAGTTCTTCATTGACTGAAAAGCTTTTGACCAACTTTGAATTTTGGATGCGTTTCAGGCTGTAATGCTGACCTTTGTTAGTGTATCTCGATTCAATTTTGACTTGCTTTTGCCTTGAATAGAAACGACTCGAGAGATTTTATCTCAATGTGATACTGACATCTTGTGTTGAAAAGTTGCACCACCGCAGACCTCCCATTTCGAGACGTGGGTGGCAACAGCTTGTAAGATGTCAACATGCTGTCACACAAAAATCACATGGTAAGAAGATCCACTAGTGTTCTCCATAGGTGATTTTCTTATAGCAATCTGATGACGGACAGGAATATTGTGATGTTTAAACTAATACTTCAGAGTATGGCAAGGACTGTTTTTAACAATATTAATAAAATAAGGTTACTTATTTTTCCCCCTTTCCTCCCAGGGCCACACGGACTATAAGGATCAACTGAGTTATCATCTCAGGCTTAGATTGACTATCAGCAGCCATGCTCTTTTTTTTCTCTAACTGAATTTAATAGAACATTCACTATTGAGTCTTCCAGTACAAGCATACTGGCATTAGTGTTCCTCATTAATCCCCCTAAACAAAAGCATACAAAGTGTGTTTCTGAGCCTTCTACAAAACTGACTTTTGAAAGGACTCCAATGTATAATTAATACCACCTGAAACCCTGGGGTAATTCCTCCTCCCTCCCTAATTAATTTTCACTTCTATTGCCAAATTTAGGATAGCATTGTTTCAGTTCCATGACAATTACACAACACCACACCAATTACCAAGAGTGAGATCCATGCTGTCAACCGAGGACTTATTAGCAGCTAAAATCTGAGTGGCACAGTGGCGCACCAGTTAGCACTGCTGCCTTATAGCAAGAAGGGCCTGGTTTTGAATCCCACCCCAAGTCCTTTTTGTGGAGTTTGTGTGTTCTCTGTGTGGATTTCCTCTGGGTGCTCTGGTTTCCTCCCACCATCATAAAAAAAGACCCGCATGTTAGGATTAATACTCCTGCCTGAACAACGTAATAGGAGAAAGAGCTTGAGGTGATCCACAGGTGCTGCAGCCGCTCATTGCTCCTATAGAATAGGATGGGTTAAATGCAGAGGAAAAGTTTTGTGGTGTGTATGCACGACAAGGGATTTTCTAAAAGTCAACCAGCTGAAACTTTACAACACATAACCCCAACTAGCCGCAACACTTAAAAAGGCTTCAAGAGTTGCTACTTGCTTTGAAGACCACACAATTGTCATATTACATCAAACCAATTCAATCCAGTTTGTCAGCATATTGTTTTATTCCACAGTTCAATCCCCATTCTCTACAGTTCATCAGAGTTATGCTGTCCATGCAGCTTCTCCCTCATCAGACTCATGCCCTTAGTGTATTCACTTGTAATACAAAAGTGCACATGGCAGACTGAACTAAGTGGTTGTATATATTATCAATATAATACACAATATATAAAAACAATATTTATTAATGACATCGATACATTGTAATTAAATGTACAACTTCTTTTGTACATCATTTTCAGAGATAGGCCCATATATACAAAGTAGATCCTCTACAGTGCACAGTCTCAATGAATTGTTCTTGTCCTGACATTGCATTATAAATATGATTTGGCTTTTGAGAGTTATGAGGATTCCGGAGTGTGCTGGCAGAGAGGACTCAAATTGAATTCAGTTCAACTAAGTTAAACTTTGAAAGAACACCACTATGTGTAGTGTGTGTGCAAGCATGTATGCATGGAGAACAAAAATGATCAGTAGATGATGTATGAAAGATGTCTCCTATGAGGGGCTATTGGGTTTCTAAATATATGTATCAATATCGGTATGCAATAAGATTAATGTATCATGGCCACTATAAAAGAAGCCATGTGACTGACCCTGAGATATCACATCTAAACCATATTGGCCCAAGCAGCCATATACTAAGCTCTCTCATCAAGACAATCCTTACACAGGAATGAACCTACAGTAAATATTTGGACCATGAATGATGAATACAAGATGAGCATTGGTGGAAGACATAGTGGCGAGCAAATGAAGGACTATTGGGTAGTTGACCATCAGCCCATCCAGGAACTACTGTCAACAAGAACAGGAAAAGCATATTAATCTCACAGTAAAGTCTGTCATGTTCTCCATTGCTTCATCAACTTGTGATGGTGGAGCTGTGATGATACCCATCTCTGGTTCACAACTGATCGTGCTGCCTGCCTCTCCAGTTTCCCCTCCGTTCTGCCATCCTCTTTTTACTTCATAACATCTAGATGGTAACAATTGATACCCCATAATGTGTAACGGGTCCAATATGAATATTGTCCATGTTTTTCACTATCTAAAATAGCCTTAGTTTCATTATCATGTTGTGACATTACTTATTCTTGTCCGTGTTCTTGCAACCATCTTCCTTTCTATAGAGCCAATGGCCATCTATGTGCTGGTTACATTGTGCCCGTATTAGGAAAAGAGCAGCAGCATTTGGTAGAGTAGTCAATTTAACTGTATTGTATATAGGTTTGAGTTGATATCCACATGAAGTAGAGAAGAATGAGATGAGCTGATATTTGAGCTTCATGGTCAGTTGTGATCTTAGAAAAGAAAGTCTCCTGATTCTCACTCTTCTGTACTGAATACTTCTGACTCGACCAGGACGTACCGTAATGGAAGCTCTCATCTGCTTGGCTGCAGCAGATTTTGTTTGAAGAAAACCCCTTAGAAAGTCAGGGTTTGATTTCTCTGCTCAAAGCCATGAGGCCTGCTTCATACGTCAAGGACCACTTGAAGGTGAAAACATAAATTCTTTACACCTTGTGCCTCACACAACTTTAATGAACAACAAATGTGCTGCCATAACCCTGCTGTGACACTTTTTCAGATGTTCAGAGCCATTTCTTTTATTTCTCTTCTTGTCGCCACATTTGTCTCTCTCTGTCTGTAACACTTTTCTTTCCCTGTGATTTCTCTTTGGTTCTTCCCCCTCTCTCCATCCTTGTCTGTCTCTGTTGATCTCACAGAATGCTCAGTGCTGCAGGAGGAAGTTGGTTGCCATATTGATGTCATTATTGGAAGCTCTAAGGGCCTCCAGGGCATCAATCCGGGAGAAGCCCATTTCAACCAACCTTGCAACCTGAAATACAAATTAGAAATTACAACAGCCAACATAGTGGCCACAGATATATTGCAACCTGAAATACATAAATATTCATCAAACTTATTCATTCAAAAGGCCCATGACAAAAATGCATTCCGACAAATCCGATCCAACAAAACGAGTACACTAATCATACGTATGAATATAAAGTTACAGCAGGATGAAAGCATAACTTTAAGGAATTTTAACACCATGAATGTGCGTACCCCCCCAAACAAACACACAAATACACACACACACACTAACACACACACGCATTCACACACATACCTGCTCCTCTGCAACAGGAGAGTTCTCCAGAAGAGGGGGCTGCAGTTGGGGAGACGGGTGAGCTGGATCCTGGATTTGAGGCTCGGCTGGAGGCCGGTTCTGTCCTCTGTGTCGCAGGGATGGAAACAACCTAGCCCAGTCTAACAACCCGGCCTGACAGACAAAGAGTAGAGAATAGAGTAAATACATTCACAGTATGTTTCAGTACGTGTGTGTGTGTGTGTGTGTGTGTGTGTGTGTGTGTGTGTGTGTGTGTCTGTGTGTGCGTGTGTGTGTGTTTGTGTGCGTGTGCGTGTCTGATACAG
>OMLC01056551.1:0-15104 GCA_900302585.1 Regalecus glesne
ACAAGCGGATGGATACAAAAACACACACACACATACATACACACCACAGAAACATCCCACACTCCAAACCCCAATGTTTAAAGTTCTCACACACACACACACACACACACACACACACACACACACACACACACACACACACACACACACATATATATATATATTCACACACACATAATTTTGTGAAATGCATCTCCCATCAGTTATCTGCATACAAAATGTTAACTTTAACGTTCCCTATAGCACAGAGACATCACCAGGGAGCTCCATCACCCACCATGCTTAATTCTCCTTGGAGGTCTCACATACTGAAACACCAGTGTCAGTGGTCTAATGGTTGGTTATTAACTATCCCTGCTTGGTCCTCCTAGTTCTGTAATGCACATCTTTTTCACTGAGGCTCTTTGCTGCTCATCCCCGTATGTCTGTAGGTGCACCTACAGACTCAGCATGAGGTGAGGAGGACGATGAGAGGGATGGCAGTCAGCGTGGTGAGGAGGGAGGGCTACCGGGCTCTCTACAGTGGACTCAGCGCCGCCCTCTGTCGGCAGGTGGAAACCATTACACACTATCACCTCCCCATGTATATGCCTAAAAAAGATGAGTGAATAGCATTGGTTGTTAAAACTCATCCATCATGTTTTAATCCCTCGACCAGGCTGTGTTGATGTATTGACGTTGCCCTCTCTTCTCCCAGATGACGTACTCCCTGTCCCGGTTTGGTATCTATGAGACTGTGAGGGACGTACTGACCGGCAGAAACAAGGGCCCTATGCCATTTTATCAGAAGGTCCTGCTGGGTTCTCTTGGAGGTATGTGGGTCTCCATACGCTTCATCGAAGGCCAGTTTAGTTCCTGTGTTTCAGTGATCGATGTGCTAGTCACAGGTCATATCTTCTCCCACAGGGTTTGCAGGTGGTTTTGTCGGTACCCCAGCTGACATGGTGAACGTCAGGTGAGTAGATACACAGACGGAGAGACAGATGAGGGAACACAAAACTTTAAGGAAAGCACAATTAGACACAGGGAACTTGGACACAGAAAGAAGAAACAGATGCAAACGCACAGCTACTTTTAATAGAGCTGCACACATAAAATCCCTCATTCATTCACATCACCAACAACAGACCAGGTCTACCTCCATTACTGATGAGTGTCGGTCATGGGATGTTTTTATTTTAAGTGTCCTTTTAGGAAACAGGGAACGAATCTTGACCTGAAGCGAGCCTTTTGGCCTCTCGGGTTCTCTATCTGCAGACAGAAGAGGAGGAGGCGTGTCATGTGATGGCAGAGTTGTGTGGCTACATTGATTATCATTAAAATGGGGAATAGTGTTTTCTATGTAAAACCGCAGAAGACCAGAAGCACTACCTTCAAAATACAATCCCTTAATCGTAATCGCTTGATCATTAATTCCTTGCATGTGCAGCAGCACTCATGTCACAATACAATGACGATGAAGCTGGATGCCCTTCCTGATGCCCCGCAGTGGGTTCGAACCCACAACCCCTGGCTCATGATTTATCATTATTATCAATCCTCATAAGGGTAGCATAGCTCGGTGGGTAGAGGGCTCGTCTGGTGATCAGAAGGTTGCAAGTTTGATCCCGGTACCTGCAGAGAAGAATGTCAGTGTTGTACGCTTTAGAATCGTTTGTTTTTTTCGAGGCCGTCCTGCCTGCTGCCTTGTGCTGTTCAGACGGTGTGCATTTTCTCTGTTCTGTATGCACAGTGCATCTTATCCATTTGGCTGTCTGTGAGAACCACCCAGATGAAAAGCTGAATATTCTTCCTTGGTGTATTTTGCATGATATTTTGCTGGCTCCCCTAGTCGGACAGAGGCAGTGGTTCCTCCCAGTAAATTCCCATCAGAGTAGATGTACTGCATCTTGTTTAACAGCATGATGATTCCATTTGCAGACTGAATAAACAACATATGGGTGGTGCACGGAGTGGGAAAAGACCGTCTCTTAGCCATCTCTTAGCCCTTAGTTCATGGCCTCGTTTTTGGCACGTGTAACTGAACAAATTGCTGAATCCCAATGGGCAATCTGCCCTACTTTGGAACGGGCCATTATCAATAATTATTATTCCCATATATCAATACATATATGCAAATGGTAAATGGGTTCATTTTTATCTAGTGCATTTCTAGTCTAGTGACCACTCAAAGCGTTTTACATGCATCACGTTTACCGAGCACGAGGGATTAAGGCTGGATGCCCTTTTCCCAACACCCCTGCAGTGGGATTGAACCCTGCTACACCTGACTTGGGCCACCACATAGAATAAAAAGGTCAATTCATAGTGTCACATTGTTATTTTATTATCATATTGATGTAGATGAAGTAGATCAGGACTATGGGGAGAGAGAGAGAAGAGTGGAGGAGAGAAATGCAATAATAATAATAATAATAATAATAACTCGGCGGTAGAACATGTGTCATCAAGTCAGATGTCGGGGGTTCGATCCCACTGCGGGCTATCAGGAAGGGCATCCTGCTTTAATCTTCCCAGGTCTATCCCCCCTACCCACAAGGTTGGGACTAACTGTGACTCGTAAAAACGGACCTGTGTTGAGTTCTGCGACCGATTTATCCCCTATAGCGTTTTTCCTTTACCAGGAGCCCACACGTGTAGAGTCCAGGTGCTGTGATTGTGATTATTGCAACTGCCTAAAAGAGAAATCTAAGTAGACACGTTCGAAGAGCCAAGCCACTCTGGCCATGCAGGGCCAATGCTCCCAAGACACAACCCACGCACCAAGAGAGGGACTGACTCAACTGACAGTGGAGGATGGCGTAAAGGCCCACCTGGAGATATTTGAGAGGACTCCAGACTGCTCAGGGTGGCCACGGGCAGAGTGGGGAAGGGTCCTCTCTTGACCGGAGAAGCTGGTCAGGACCTGATCCCACACAGGCCAGTACTTACCAACCCCTGAAGACCGCCATCCTCTCCAGATATGGGTACACTGTCAACTTGGACAAAGTTTGACTCATGGAGGTATGACCCCACCCAAGCCTCCCTCTGCCATGGGAGGGATGTTGGGTCTTCAGCAGAGAAGCAACAGGTGTTGGGCTGATTTATCCAAGTCCTACCACCCGACATCAAGAAGTATGTTGTCCAGACCAGTCCACAGGAGGTAGATCCCATAGTGAGTCTCCTGGAAAATCATCAGGCAGCCATGGAGATGATGCAGCCAATCAGAAATGTGGGTCAAAGGGAGGGGCAAGAGTGTTCAAAACATCTTTTGTCTACTAAATAATAATAATGACAGCCTGAGTTCTGATGGATGACCATAAACGGTTGTACTTGATTGCTGTGCGCTGTTGCCCTGTAGAGCATCCATATCTAGGGAACGGAAGACAAAAAAACAGCACGGATCCCTTATTCTTCAATCAAAACCCTGAGATCTAGAATGCTACAACATCATGGTTACAAAGTAACATCTTTGGCATGATTTCTAACTCCAGACTGACTTGAAAGTGTCTCAATGTCCTATCTGTCTAGAATGCAGAATGATGTCAAATTGCCAGCAGAGCTCAGGAGAAAGTGAGTACATCTGATAATGAGTTTCCCCTGAGAGAAAGTCAGAGAGGAGAAATGATGTCTCACATTTTTTCGGTGCAAATCGCTGCATTGACTTTTTTTCTGCCCTCCAGTTATGCCCATGCGCTGGATGGACTGTATCGCGTTTGGAAGGAAGGTACGGTCTGTGTTAACCCTCCGATGAACCCACTTTAACCTGAGGCCGAGTTGAGACGTCATTCATTCTTAACATCTCTCATATTGTGTCATCCAAGAGGGAATGAAGAAGCTGTTTTCTGGTGCCACGATGGCTTCCACGAGAGGAGCGCTGGTCACCGTTGGACAGGTGAAACACTCTGTCATAGAGGCCAGATTTGCCCCCCGAAATATGACAAATATTGATGTACGATCAGCTTTATGTGGCCTTCATACTAGTTTTTGTGTCCACAGCTGGCGTGTTATGACCAGTCCAAGCAGCTGGTTCTTGCTACCGGTTACCTGACTGACAACATCCTCACCCACTTCCTGGCCAGCGTCTTCGCGGTGAGTCACTCCAAGACTCTGAACGCTGGTGTTGTGTTGATACAAAGTGAAGGCATGTCCTATCGGGGGTGGTTTACCTCGCTACGCTCAGCATGCCAACCAACGATGGTCCAGAGTTTTTAGTCACCGTCTCAGCTATGTGATATCATTTGCTGGAAACTAAAACGTGGCTTTGGTCAATTACGGGCTTAAGTCAATCCAAGTTGTCACTCATTCGTCCACCTGGATCAGACAGAAGTTTGTTTGTCTCTGCTGTTTCCACGCCAGGGACATTTGATCTGCTATTTCCATCGTGTGAGGTTTGGATGTAGCTCACCAAATCTGCCCTCATCCCAACGCTCCCCTGTCCCATGTGGGTGACATTGATGTTTTTTGGTTCACAAGGCTGCTGTGAGACAGGAATCTGTGGAAGACTTCATTAGTCGTCATTTGACCGAGAGCCGTCTCTGACTGCTCCGGGTCGTTGATCTAGTACCTATAGTGAAGGATTTTCATTTTTCTCTGGTGGCAGAAAGCTGTGATAAATAATATGTAATGTAATACTAATATATTCATGACACATCAGTAGTAGACTCGTGGTGTTCCTAGTATGTCAACTGGAAAAAAGAGATGGATGATGATGGGCCCTTTCTTCACCACAGGGGGGTTGTGCCACAGTCCTCTGCCAACCATTGGATGTTGTTAAAACAAGATTGATGAACTCAAAGGGGGAGTATAGGGTGAGTATTGTTGTTTTTGCACTTTGCATTTATATCACACCAGCTGATATAGCAAACATACATAAGCATTTTCTCTGCTGGGGAGCGACATAAGAATAAGTCCATTTACCATTCAGAGCTTGTTGGAGGATTTGACTTGTCTATTGGTCCTCTTGTCATCTCTGTGACATGCATGTTTCTTCCAATGGAGAGAGAGATGCACAGCTTGACACTCTTTAAGGAATTTGTCTCTTTTTGTTTCAGGGTGTGTTTCACTGCTTGGGAGAGACAGCCAAGCTGGGCCCCAATGCCTTCTTCAAGGTAGAGTCCTCAATATTCACGAGATAAACAAGTATGATCACGAGCTTTTTTATAACATGCTCTTAGTGTTAAAAATGGGGGGGGGTGATCTCAGGGGTTAGAAGCTGACAAACCAGAGGCAGTGGGTTCAAACCCACCTCGGGCCATCAGGAAGGGCATCCGGCCTTAATGATCCCAAACTCCACCTAAGACCGTGTCCACCCCCACAGAGTGGGGAATAATCCCGACCCATTAAATGGATCTCTCTCTCTCTCTCTCTCTCTCGCAATGTAAAACCATCAAGACTACAGAATTAGAAGTGAAGCCAGGTGGGAGTTATCACTCAAAAAAGGAGGGAAAATATTTCGTATGGTTATTTTAAAAGGGGGCAGTTCCGGCAGGACCCTCAGGAGGTGCCCACTCCCCATCCATTTAAAAAAAAAACATATACTGATTTTATTTTAAGCTATTTTAAATGTTGCTAAACTCTTGGGACTTGGTTTGGTTGTGTTGCCAGGGTCTCGTTCCAGCTGCTATCCGCCTCATCCCGCATACAGTTCTCACCTTCATATTCCTGGAACAGCTAAAGAAGCACTTCGGGGCCTTGGTGGTAACCTGAGTTCGGTCCCTGGCAGTCAGGCCAGTGTCGGTAGCCACGGCCGGGCTCTGTGACTCTAGACGTCCCTGTGTGATGGATTCAGCTCAGCACCTTGGTGAAGAAGAACCAGCTCTGGATCTAAAAACAGTGCTATGCTCCCATAAATCCAGACTATAGACAGGACCCAACAACATGCCGCTGACTGGATAAAGTACAAGGACTCAATAGAGCTCCTATACCAATACAGTTCTCATTTCTATATCTTAATTCCCCAGAGACAAAAGAAAGACTTGGTTTCATCACAGAACGCATCGGACATTCAGGTTTCATATGAACTAAGAAGGAACATAAGTTGTTCTTCTCCATACATTGGTATTAACATGAGGATCATCCTTCGTTAAAGAACATCCGTGACAGAACACTTCTTTATAATTTCACTTCACATCAAATTTTTTCATGCAGCCATAGATCCTAGATGATGTCTTAAATTCCCACATTGAAAAATGGGTTGATACAGTGAATGATAGTGGATGACATCTTGTATCTTTCGGCCAATAATTCAAATGGGGAAAAGTAATTGGAATGAAAGGTGCAATTTTCATATAACGCACTATAATGTTATAGAAGTGAAATCAGTGAGGGTAGAAAACAGTATGTATAAGTTTAAGCAGATAACTGTATAAGCTATAACAGATATCTGCAGAGTTGACCAGCTCTGCCTAGTGTTTAAATTACCATGTCTTTGTGTGACCTTTAGGGGGCAGTGTTACACCATTAAAATTGCTGGTCTGTTTTTAGCATACTTTATTAGATCGATTGTGTTTGTTTGAAATTTGCAGGATTAGAACGATGCCACTTTTTTGAGAATCCTTCAATATTGTTGTACAAACTTCCATGCCTGTCAAATCCGTTTGTATATCTTTTCTACCGAGAGTTTTACAAAATATGGAGGAATGCAAAACGTTCACTGTGTAGCCATACTGGGATTGTACCCTCAGGTGTTTGGGAAAATAGACAAACATTTCACAGTGATGGCAACAAGATCGTTTACACTGAAAAGATAAATATATTCTCCAAACGTGATGCTTTGTGCGTCCTCTTGCCTGGCTGTGGGACTGTCATCATGTTAATAGTGTCTCTTTCTCCGAGAATTACTTTTACACACTTACACACACACATTCATACTCACTTACACTCACATTCAATTTACTTGAACCTGTGCAGCTGTCTGGGGGTACTTGATCGATCGAGGAAGTGCACTTTATTGTTCTCTCTTACAATGGATGCTATGGCGCTCACTGAAAAGGAAAACATACTCAACATGTTAGGCAATATGAACTGCTCAAGTCTGTGATGGTATGTGAACTTGTCCGGGGATTTCCCTCACCTTTCGCCAAATGAGAGCTGGGATTGACTCCACAACTCCGCGATCCGACTTCGGATAAGGGGTTGATGATGGATGGATGGAACATTCCAATGCCAAACCTTCAGCTTCTGCTGCCTCACATCACTCCGCTAAGCCTCTCCCACCAAACAAGCATGAGTTTTCTGCAGGGCTGGAGGCAAGATGTTGAGGTTATCCACCATTGTAGCTACCTATCATCTAATGTCTGTTCTATTCAGCTAGATATGTTGGACTCAGAGGTGAGAAACGAGCTAACCTTACCTGTGAAGGAATAGGGCAACCTCTGTAGTGACTCCTCAGCCCCTTGCTTTCCCACAGCTCTTGCCATTTCGAAAAGACCTCTCCAATGTTGACTTGCTCTGATTCATCTTTTTATTTACCTCTGTCCACGTCTCTCCTCCAAGGGCGCAAAGGACGTATTGTAATTTCAGCACAAGTTGGCATATCTAGACAAATAATCACGAGACACAGAACCCGGATGACCTTTGTTAGTGCAGAGTTGCTGTGATTGGCCAGTTATGAGCCTGCAAAACTGAGGGGATGTTTGATTCAACCAAGTGTAATTTTTAAAAAAACAGCCTAAATTTAAATGAACTATTTGATCAAATGTGTTCAGGTACATGAAATGGCCAGCATTAGCTATTCCCACTAAAATTACAATGAAGCATTGCTTTTAAGTCAGATGTCACAGGTTCAATCCCACCATGGGACGTAATGAAAGGCTTTCAATCCTCCATGCACAGTAACTATGGGGCATACATTGTGAAGGGCTTCGAGTGGTTGCTAGACTAGAAAAGTGCCACATGAAAATGAGTTGATCTATCATTTAAAGCAGCTTTAATTTGGGTTAGACTGCTTTAATTTTGCATTCAGATGGAAGGACTCTGACTCTTGGCCTAGCTATGGATTGTGTGCAGATATGTGGGTTTTAGATGCAGACTGCTCTTATTTTTTTTGTCTTATCTAGGCATGGATTTGTCCAGTGGATGGGATGCATTCATTCTTAGACCATATGTAGGTCATTATCATTCTCCATCTTGATCTTCTCCCTTTGAGAGCTGAACTTTCACTAAGGTGATCAGATGAGAAAACACTTGTGTCACCTGTGGCGGTCATAGAGCTTGAAGAGCTGGACACTTGCTTTTATCCAGTTAAACCACCATGCAGGTACTGTCTGGCCCTTTAAGTGAGCACGTTCTCCCCTCTTTGTGTCTTGCCTTGCATCGGAGCAAGGCCACAGACATAGGTTTATGGCTGTGGTTTCTCTTTTATCATGCACTCTATCACTGGTAGAACACTGAATGTTCACTGTGATGGAGGATATCAATCAGGGATGTTGGTAATGTAGAATACTACAGATGACAAGGTAGAAAAGTGCACACTCATGTATACACGTGTGCCCCCTAACACGCAACTTATTCTGCACACAAACATCATTTCTCTCCTTGTCACCGTCTTCTCCTCCCCCTCCATCCCTAAATGAACACAAAATAAGCCAGGGTATTAGATTTCGACTTGAAAGTGAAATATACGGCCCTGACAAGGGAATTCATTGAACACAGAAGGAACGGTGCGTGGGACTTTCACCATGACACATGGCAGCGTCAAGTGGCCTTGTCCCAAAATATCCTAAAATGAGTTTGTCGCTCGGCTAGTTCCCTATAGAGAGCCTCAGCCCACAGTGGTGTGGTTGATGCAAGCAGGGCAACGGGAATAGAAGGCTGTATAAAAATGAGTCCATTTACCCAAATGGAGATGACTGAAGCAGGACCGATACAGCTCAATGATTTGATACACCAAATGGCTGTCAAGAAAGCCTTACAGGGACGATGTGTTGGGTCAAGTCAAAACCGGAAAAAGCAATCTAGGCAAACAAACCCGAAGGCGTAGTGGGTTAAGGCAGTTGGGTGTTCAAATCCCGGCAGCACCGTTTCCAACCACGCCTGAGATCCATCGTTAGTGGGCCATAATTGGCTAAGCCTCACATGGCTATAAGGGTTAGGTTGGATAAAGTATTCTGGGTTCACTAGTGCTCCCCTCTGGGTTGTCCAGGCTTCGCTTCTTTCTCCTCCGACGGCCAAGCACTGTGCTTTTCCCGCGAGACCGTGATGTGTCACGTGATTTGGAGGACTCACATGCTACAGCTTCCGCTTCCTGTTGACGTTCTAGAGGAGTACCGGTGAAACTGACGCAACTCGGGGAATTCGGGTTGGAAAAAGAGGATGAAAAAGTCCAATAAACAGGCAGTTGACGGGTCTAGGATGGAGAGAGAAGAGGCTTGACAGCGAGACATGAAACACACGGCGTGTATTAGAGCTGAGCAAAGGGGATGACGGACACTGACGAAAACACCGGGAGCCGGAACTGACACTAGGGGACGAGTGAGGACTTCATATGATATGATTAGGTATGATGAGATGGGAGAATGACTGAGGCTGTGGGAGACATTGTAACCCAGTGTGTCTAATGAAACCACTGGTCTAGGAGTTTCATTTCATACTGGCCATTGAACATGGTCAGCAGACGTTCTAGAACCCTTATCGCAATACATTCCTTGATTGCATGAAACGCTGGAGCAGCCTGCGAGGGGCAGGCACTCAGTGTTTGCAGTAACCATACATGTTCTTTGACACACCGTGTGGTGCAACCCAGAAATGTCACCAGAACATTTAATGGATTGTAAATAATGTAATCAAAATATTGTCTTCCCCCGCCGCAACCTCTAGCATTTGTACATACAGATACTACTTGTTTTCTATTTGCGATTGACCTTAGACATTGATTTAAGGGCTTGTCTTTGGAAAATAACCCAAAGATACATAGTGCATAGTTTGGTAGCTGTTGAAACAGGATATTTTAAAAGTGAATGACAGAATACAAAGTATTTTACAGCCATTACAGGGCAAAGTCTGTTCACACTCCCCTGAGTGATACAGCGATTTTCTTTTTGAAATTGCAGTCAAATTACCAACAGAAACTGAGTCTTTGTCAATCCAAGGCCACAGGTGTACGGAGATATAGAGCCGTGCTCGGCACTTCAAAGCTCTTACTTCTGGACAATTCGCCGGATGTTCAAATTCCAGCCCAGAGTTTCCGAGAGCATACACCTGCTTTAACTGATGTTATTTACTTTTTAAAATCCTCAAATGGATGAAAACCAACTGACCAAATCAGCCAAACCTGCATCTTTACTGCTCCGTCATTCTTCGTAAGCACATTTGGCCGGAGCTGAAAATATCTGGGTGGCACTCTCTCATTTAGACAGCATGCTTACAGCAGAAGGAAGCCAAATTGATCTAAAACTGATTTCAATTTTATTTCCACCTCCAATCCTCCCTTCCAGTTATTGCACTTTGCACGAAGTGTATTTCAAACTATGCTGAAAACCAAAGCAAACTGCTTTGGATAGGTGCACTTGCTGAACTCCCCTCCATCTCTTTTCTGTATGCATATTGACATGTCGTGATCTCTGATCCCTCTCAGCGTTAGATTGAATGAAGTGGTTCTTTCAGCTGTCTGCCTTTGTTTCTGTTTATACTCAATGCTTTCATTGTTCCCTCCCCATAGACAGAGACTGAGGACAGACATGACTAGCAACACTTAGATGAGAGCAACTCTCATAGTTCAGATAGTTAGTTTTAAATTATTACTGACTAGCTAGCAACACAAGTCAAGTCCGTTTTATCTTTATAGTCCATTATCACAAATTAAACCTTACCCTAAGTGGACTTTACACTAACGCAACATCCTGTTCTTAAACCCTCACATCAGATAAGAAATAACTCCCTTAAGAACCCCTTTAACAGGGAGAAAAATGGAAGAAACCTCAGGGAGAGCAATAGAGGAGGGATCTCTCCACCAAGATGGACAGACGTGCAATGGGTGTTGCATTCGCTTTAACGCGTTTCATGCTTCACATTGAGGTATCCAATTAGGGTGTCTCATTAGCATTTTGCGTTTCACAAGATATTCTGCATTAAATCCCATCATGTTGTGTCAGGAAGGGTATCTGACCTTAATCCACCACACTCCATATATGTCTATGGCCATCCCCACAACACGGGGATTGATTCTGACACGTAAAAAATAGACTTCTCTGTACTTACATAAATACAACCAAACTTGTTCTCTGCATTCAACCTATCCTATTGTACAGGAGCAGTGAGCAGGTGCAGTGCTCAAAGACCAACTCCAGTTCTTTTTCTAATTGCCTTCCTCAGCGGCACAGGCAGAAGGTTTAACCCAAACATGCATATCTTTTTTTAATGGTGGAAGGAAACCGGAGCCCCCAGAGGAAACCCACGCAGCCATGGGGACAACATACAAACTCCTCACAGAAACTTCATTGGATGACATGGGATTTGATTTGCTATGAGGCAACAGTACCAATCACTGGGTTGTGCTGCCCAGTCAATCAACCAATAAATACATTAATAAATAGATAAATCCGTCAGTCAAATCAATCAGTCAATTCAATCAATCAATCAATCAGTCAGTTAGTCAAATCAGTCAGTCAAATCAATCAATCAGTCTGGCTGTATACAAGCCCTAGTTTCCATAACAGGCAAGATTGTCTGACTGTAGGTGCATGTATTAGTGTGTAATTAATTGTAGGGTAGACTTGTGACAGGTCTCTCTCCTGCTTCCTCTCACCTGCGTCACAGCAAGAACCTTTCCCCTGTAAAACATTCCTGCTCAGGGACACACTCTGGGACCACTTCCTTTAATGGACAGAGTAGCTGGTGAAGAGTTGCTGAGCCACATTGAGCAAAACTACTTCCCAATAAACCCCCCAAAATATTTATTAAGGAAAATAATAACATTTTCTGGGTCATTGAGTTCGTTGACCTTGACATTAATGATGTGATTTTTTTGTGTTCTCCACCTTCGGTCCAGATGAAGAAAAATCAATGTACCCATCACTATCAGCATATTAACCAAACAGATCATTTTATTGAATTGCGTTTCCATAATGTCTTGGAAACGGTATGAGCCAAAACAATGACAAACATCCCTTTGGATTATATACGTGAACTTCATTGAGTTAATGAGAATGGATGTTTGCTCACCATAACTGCTTCAGCAACACTTACCACCATACAGACCTCTGTAAAAAATAAATCTCAATAAAGAAGCAAATAAAAGCCCCGGGACACAGCTGGGTTTTCAGCTTGTTTTATCCAAACAAACTCCGTTTCCTCACAGTTTCACCAGCCAGAGAGGCAAAGTCCTCCAAACGAATCCTGCCTGAAACTACAGAGTCTCTTTCTATTGATCTTGCTTCTCTGGCTCATGTGATAGATCAGTAATATAGATCCACTGTAGCAACATTTCACAGGTTATGTTTCATCTAAACATATACTGCTTTTTCCCTTGTTTGCATGCATCATACTGCTCATATTCTCACTGGGTGGCGATGGTACTGATCTTGGTTTGGCACAGCATCAGAATTGAGCCAATGAGTGATGGTGGGATGAAGTTCACGGAATATAAAGTGGGTGTGGGGTTTCTCTCAGGAGGTCCAAATGTTCATCTTCTCCCTTGGCTTCACATTGCCTCCGGCCTCTATGTCTATTGCAGCCCTTTGGACCACTAAGCCTCATGCTGACTGCAACAAAAGTCAAACAGGAATGTGATTAACGTAACAGGACTTCAGATGTTATATATGGATGATGGTGTGGCCTCACCTCTAGTCACTGAAGGCCAGTGCAAAGCTGCTTTGAACCATCAATCACATCTGGGCATCAGTGGCAGAGGGAGGCCCTCACAATTGTATCAGAAATAAGACTTTAAGGAGAAGAAGCTTTATTTATCTGTCATTGTTCACACATACAGTGAAGTTTGTTCTCTGGATTGATCCTATTTTATAAGAGCAGTGAGCAGCTGCAGCGCTCGAGGACCAACCCCAGTTCTTTTTCCTATTGCCTTGCTCAGGGGCATAAGGCAGGAGCTCTAAACCTAACATGCATTAGGAGGCGGCATAGCTCAGTGGGTAGCGTGGTCGTCGGGCAATCGGAAGGTTGCAGGATCGATCCCCGGTCCTGCATATAGCATGTCGAGGTGTCCTTGAGCAAGACCCTTAACCTCCAACCCCGAGTGCCATATGTTGGCAGCTCACTGCTCCTATACAATAGGAAGGGTCAAACATGCAGAGAAGTCCAAATTTCCCCTTGCGGGACTGATAAGGGAATTATTTTATTTTATTTTAACTTTATTTTTTATGTCTCTCTTGGCAGTGGAAGGAAACCAGAGCACCTGGAGGAAACCCACACAGACACAGGGAGAATAAACAAACTCCTCAACAGTAAGAACCTTGGATGGGATTTGAACCCAGGACCTTCTTGTTGAGTCAACAGTGCTGTTCACTGTACCACCCATGCTGACTGTAAAGCTTCTTCGCTCCAGTCTGGTGCCAATCGGTTTTGGGTTGTGGTTTTTTTGGAATTGAACTTGTTCATTATGCACTCCAGTTTGCACAATTTTCAGTCAGGTATCAAATTAATTTCAATTCCAATTAATTGTGCAGAAATGTCGACATACTGCACAGTTTGGCCCTGTTGTTCTTTGCCTTCACTTCTACTTCTACTCCATCCCATGTATGTCAACGAAACACCGAGCCAATGAGCTCATTTAGCCGAAATAGAAAATTGGAAAGCTGGAGTACAGATAAAGATATCGAGAGAGCGAGAGAGGGAGAGAGAGATATGGTCCTTCACTAGATGGGGTGAGGGTGTCAGGCCCTGGCATGTTACTGTTCCCTCTGGGTCTCAGTATTAACAGAATATTGGCCAGGAGCTCATGGACCACCCATCTCAAAATATTAGATTTTACCTGCAATTTCTTCCCTTTTCCTTTATTTATCCATTTTTTTCTCCGTTACTAATTCTGATTTTCAAAAGCTCATGCTATCAAAGGATATTAGACCACCATGTTGATGTCCACCAGGCTGTTTGGTAAAGTCAGACATTACTCCAAAATAAAACATATAAAAAGCAGCAGTAATGGAGACATGTTGTGTCATAGCCAAATGTTCCAGGTCCATTTTCTCCGACAGGCCAATTTAGCAGTTGGCTTTAATGTCCGTCCATTTTGGTCGCTACAGCAGGAAGTGAAGTCACAAAAGCATATTGATGACTCAAATTTGGGGGTTTGCTTCCATCGTAATGCCTTTGATAACATCGATGGACTTACCGAGGCCATTAGCAGACAGGCGGACCAAGGTAATCATACTTCTTATCAGCCAAACATGACATAACCAATGGACTCTAATTTCAAGACACTCTCTTCTTTTCCATGCTGGTTTCTCTCTTTGTTTAAAGCCCCAGGAGTGATTTCGGGGCTGTTTCAAAACGAGGCCTGCACTGACTCCAGTGGTGTAATCTTGTTTCACAGTTGTTCCATTCAAACTTTTCACATGGGATCAGGCTAAGTGGAGGTCTGTGTAAGAAAGAAAACGATGCATTTTTAAAACGTGACGATGACTCATGCAGCCCTGCAGTTCTTGCGAAAGAAGTGGGTCTACTTAATGGGGGTGGGGTCCCTTGTGCTCTCCGAGACCTATTATTTTATTATTCTCTCTTTGTTTTTCCCTGGGGGAATGCAGGAAAATTGGGAATTGCCTGAAAGTTATATCTGCACAACACACACACACACACACACACACACACACCACCACACACACACACACACACATACACACTCTCACACACACACTAACACACACATAGAGAGATATGCACTCGTTCTCACTGACACACACACACACACACACAATTTCACCAGCTACTCTTCCCACTCCTTGGTTTGAAAAACAATCAAAGCAACACACATCTAAACACTGTTTACATCACCATACAAAGTTCATTACACTAATGTGTTCCAGCTCTCGGCCTCATGGGTACTTATATATTTCATCTTGTGGGCCAGCTCTCTCTCTCTCTCTCTCTCCCCCTGTCTCTCTCTATCTCTCTCTCTCTCTCTCTCTCTCTCTCTGTCTCTCTCTGTCTATCTCTCTCTCTCTCTGTCTCTCTCT
>OMLC01056557.1:3507-16726 GCA_900302585.1 Regalecus glesne
ACACATTGGATTGGGGGCTGTTAGGATCAAGTAGAAGGACATCAAATGACATGATTGGATTGAAATGCCTCAGATGGTTGAAGGAAAACTTTATGGACTGAAAAAAGCCAGATTTATCTACCAGTATGAAACATATGACCCCCATTATGGTACCTAGTTAACCTGAGTGCCCAAAAGTATTGTGTCTACAAAAGGCTCCTTTAAACCACCTGAAGCAATACCTATAAGATACATCATTCTTGATCTTTAGAGCTTAAACACTTTAAAACTCGAAACTGAGTAAGTAGCTAAGTAGTGACTTACTTTCTCTCCAGATGCATCAGGGCCCAAAGCAACCTGCACCATAATGCTCACTCCATTCTGTTGAAGAAGGAAACCATGCTGAGTATTAGAACACATGTCCTACACAGCCCATAGAACCAATACACTTTGCATATGCATCCTGCTGCCACATCAGTCAGGCACTCAGGGATTAAGCTACTTGAGTGACAATGGATCATTGTATTAATACATATCTTTTTATCACTGGTTAAAAAAATATATACAAGGATACCAATGCAGTCAACACATTTTTTGAAGAATATATATTTTTTATGCACATTTCCATTACTGCACATCCTTTTGTGTGTCACTATATGGTCCCTGACAGCAAAATACTTAAACACTTTTAATACAAAAAATGGGTTTGGATTAGCGACAGGCAAAATTGTATAGAGAAATGCATGACAAGTGATATCTAATAAGAGCCATGGCAGTTGAGGGTGAAAAACTCATGCAATCTCACAAGAAAGCAAATCTCTGATTCTTTGACAAGAGAGATCTCATACCTTAGTGAAGAAAGGAGTGATGAAAACAAAGAAGACATCATACACCAGCAGCAAACTAAGCAGAATAACACAGATCTGTGGGATAAGGGATAAAGAAAAACAGTACAGATGGTCAGTCACTTCAAAAGAAGTTGATCACAGTTCTCAGAAAAAATATATTAATGGTTTATCTTTACATATTCAAACTACTTGAGGTGAATCGCTCCAGAAACAGCATCAATTTGGCAAGCATAGATTGAAGATTTTCTCTGGTGACACATGGACAACAAAACCTCTCAAACAGAATTGGGACCGGACCATGCAATGCTTTTTATCAGCAGGGATGTGAGGACTAATCATGACACAAAAAAATTACCTTTCAGACGGCATCACAATAAAGTAACTCCTGTTTAATATGGGATGGATAAAATGTACTCTGGTACAGCTCTAATACATTACTTATGAACTAGTGGCTGTTAGTTAAATGGCCAATGACTTCCAATAAGTAGACTACAACTAGAATAAGGTCAAACTTCTAGAGAAATGTCCCTGCAAAGTGATTATAAGAATTGCAAAGGTCACAACAGCACTACCTTGAAAATAGATATAACTAATAATACAGAATTTCTTAGGATTAATTGTTAAGATAGAAAAGTAGTGAGATAGAAAAATTCTAACACATCTTGTATTAAAAAGTTAATATGAGGTGTTAGATAGGAAGTACCTTGAAATTGGACAGTGAGATGGTCTTCATGAAGTTGAGGCAGAAGGCAATACCAAGGAGGTCCTGCAAGATCCAGATCCATCTACAGGTACACAGCTTAAATTAATCTCGGTTTATTAGTGCAGCAATTAAAATCCAACAGGTCAAGTTAATTTTTGTTAATCTTTGATAAATTTTAGAGTGGCACCTTTAAAACCACTGTTAAGTTTTCAGTTGGCTACCAAATTGTTTCTTATTTACAAATAGACAAAAGACAGCCAGTCGATAAGTCTGTATTACATGTTGCAATGATGGCAGTACTGATGGTTATGTCAGTATATTCAATTAAGTCAGTTTATTCAAAACACTCCAGACATCTTTTTATGGACTCAGCTGGGGAGTCAATTCTTTTAGCCTCTTAATCCTTTGTTTAAATAGTGGGAAAGTAAAGATGGAGGCAGCATAGGATGGACTCAGCAGAAAAGGCTCTGACTGGATTAAATCCTTGGACTGAGGGAGCCAACATGGATCCAGAGTCAAAATACTTAACCACCTGACTATCTCTGGTCATGTTCTAGACAGTCTAAACCAAAAGCCACTTCCTGTTCTACCAGTGAAAATATCTCAATAGACTTAGCCTTTTTGGCCTGTTAGTCAGTGTGAATCAAATAGAAATACAACCGCAGTGTGTGTGTGTGTACATTTGTCCAAACATTACCTATCTTCATTCCTATAGACCCCCCAGATCACAGCTATGCTGATGCACACTGCAGCCAATATAAGAGACCTTACAGAGAAGTTCCAATTTCGAATAGAGAAACTAAGGAGAGGAGACAGATAGAAAGACAGACAGACACGCACGCACGCGCACACACACACACACACACGCACGCACAGACACGCACGGACTTAAAGTTTGCCTTCCAGAGTGTGGTTCAGACATTAAACAGGAAGTTGGGGTTACAAAACACCAATTCATAAAAAAATAGTCACATCTTCCATATTTCTCCATGTAACCACAGTGGATGACTTGTGTTGCTATGAAAGAAGAAAAAACACAGCTATTTATGGACTGACTTAGGACAAGGTACCATTGTGTGTCAGCAGAGCCAACAAGTAATATGTTTGCTTTTTGGTCTTTTTTAAATAATTATCATTATTAGGTGTATATACAGAAATTATGGTTCACTAAATATATTATTGAAAATTATCAACATTTATTTGACAGAGAAAAACCTTTTTGGTGGGAACATTTTTTGTCTCAGAAAATATTTAATTTTCATTTAATATAGTTATTATTGAGCAACATGTATTTTATCTTCTATTTAAATAGTAAATGGACTTATATAGCACTATTGTAGTCTAACGAATACTCAATGCACTTTACAATGAATGCCTCACATTTACCAAGGTAAGCGGTGGAATGCAAACCCACAACACCTGACTCTACTTGCTGAGCCAATGCAGATATTGTATCTCTTTAAATACTCATCACTACTAAGAAAGATAGATTGATGTGTGGGATTTTTGAAGAACTCTTAGTCATACCTCATAGTGCCGCAGCCTATCTTGTCCAAGACTGCATCTAGACAGCTGAATAGTGCTGTGGCAGAGGCCAAGCAGAATATGGCAATGATGATGTAAACTGGAGATATGGGTGGGGCGGAGAATGGGGGTGACATAAAATCCCATTAAAAAAAGAAAAAGACATAGCAAATTCCATTTATACAACAGAGACCAAGTTTTGGTTTCACTCACCAAGAACATTGTAGAAGAAGTACATAAGGACCAGCATCCCACACATTAGAGCCACAAAGATGACCACTTTAAGAGGAGAGTAAAGGGACAGATCTCCACTATCTGCTTTGGGTTCTCCCTTCCCTCCATCAGCTATGCCACTGCTCAAGCGCTCTCTGTAAGATAAATGAAATGCTGATCAAATTCGCCTTTTGGTTTGTTGTCTATCCAGTGTTTTGCTAAAATGACCACAAGATTACGGTCATTAAATAAAGAATTCTTTCAAAGAGTATAAATGGTGTTTCTTACTAGTTGAGGGAGGATATTTGGGAGTAAAGTGATGCTGTCGATGTGTATGTTGTCTTAGTTTTGTCTTAATTTTCCACCGATAAATTAATAAACATGTGGCAAGGGTGTTGTGCGAACAGCTGCTCTGGGCCATTTAAACTGCATCCACACCCACACAAAGACCACAAGATATAGAAACACAATACCACACTCTTCTCTCCCCAACTAAAAGACTGTGGAATGCCCTTGTTTTAATCAAGCGTTTTCATAATCAAGTGTGTTGAGCCCTTTATGCCATCATGGTAGCATGGTTTTGATATACATTATTAACAGAATGTAAAAGTTTTTCCATCAAGTAAGCATGAAAACCTTTTTTGCAATATTTGGGATTTTTTCTTTGGAAATTTCACGTTTGCATTCAGCATTTTCCTCATTTGAAAAGTTCAATTTCACATAAACTAGCTTGATGGAGACCCCACCGCTTTCATTTCCTTTTGAGGCTTTTCATTATCTCTATTTCTCAAACAAATACATCTAATGGCAAGGTATATCAGGTTCTTACAGGTATATCAGGTAATTACTCATGTTGTTCCAGTCCTACACATAGCTGTAATAGTGTATGCTATTACAAGAGTGTACCTTTAAAGAAAGTCACTTAGAATATGTGCAAATTTTATGTTTCACCTTTCACAAGCCCCACTCCAGTACCCTCCCAAGGCAACAGTGGAAATAGAAATCAGCAGCATCACTGCGATGCTTGGATCAATTTTGGTTTGTGGTGGAGCATACAGTTTCACTTGCATCCCTTCACTGAACACCTGAGGAAACAAAAATCAAGAATAATCAACAGGTTGTGTGACAGTAAGCAGAGAAAAACTGTAGAAAAAAATAAAAAGAGCACTATTTTAGCTATTTTGTTAATGTGAGGACATGAACACAATTTGTGATTTTCCAAATGCCAACTGTAAAGGAACAGCCTCACCAACAAATGTATTTCTTTCAGGTGCATGCCCCAGAAGCAGTTAGGCATTGTGCCAGCTCAGTGGCACTTATGCTGTCAAAATCTCTGTTCCATTTGGTATTTAATGAGTACAATCAAGCATATCAAAATTTCCTTACCTGGATTATTTGAGCATGCATAAAGAACAAATCAAGCAAAGTGTCTCACATTAAAGTGAGCACATTGACTTTTGCTAAGGATGAAACTACTTACTGTCGGTCATACAGCCCATGTGCCATGGTACAGTAGCAGTAGAAAGAGTTTACTGACCTTTCGTGCATCTAGGAAGTCCCGATATCTCATGAGAGCCAGAGGAATGTGGACCTTTGCATATTCTGACTCATTGGCTGATGGAGTAAGCTTGAGAAAACAGGTGCGAGAAAAAAGAAATAATTAAGTTAGAGTCAAGTGCATTGCTTATTTCAAGTGTAGAATTGTGTAGAATATGTATAAGTTTCTAATGATAATTTCATTCCTTAATATCATATCACTCATATGCTCTTCTATAGAAACATTAGACAATGGCAGTTAAATCTGGCTTATTCTGTGTTGAGTTTTGTGTTTAGCTTCTACTCTGTATCCCCGGGCTTGAAACCTGGTGAATAGCACCCTTGTTACACCAAAATCTCTAACCCAACAGATTATGTGACCCTGCCCTTAAAATGGGTTGTTTTGGGCACCCTCCTGATGGTAAATCTAATATTAACCACACCAGATCCACAATCAAGATTCAGGATGTTTGTTGTCACACCAGTTATAAAAATAAACTTGTGTGAAGTTATTTGGCTGGGAGACACACACATACATTATGGTATAAAATAATAAGGTATTAAACAAGCAAAGGTAAGAATAAAAGCCAATCAATCAAGTATAAAAAACATAATAGGTGTATATAAAATCAGCAATCAAAGATACTACATGAGTGGTGATCAGATATGCAAAGATGGGAAGGTTGCACTTGAATTTGTGTGCATGTTATCTATTAAGAAGTCTTATGGCCTGAGGAATCTGTTCCTCAGTCTGCTGATGTGTGTTTTGAGTCCTATATCTCCTCTTTGAGGGCAGTAGGGAAAACAGGCTGTTGTGTGAATGTCCTGGATCCTTAAGCACCCACAGGGCCTTCCTGAGGCACTGGTGGGTATAGAGTTCCTGCAGACTGGGCAGCTGCCATCCAGTGATGTCCGCAGGCTCTCTATGATGTTCCGATGAAAGTGTCAGAGGATTTTGGGTCTTGAATAAAATTTCTTTCGGGGCCTGAGGCCATACAGATACTGCTGGGCCTTTTTAAAGAACAGTGATGGTGTAGCAAGTCCATATCAGATCTTTGTGGATGTTAATTTCCAGATATTTGAAATTGTCTACTCTCTCCCCAACTGTGCCGTTGATGGTGACTTGGGGGAGGGGGGGTGAGTGTGTCCCCCTCTTTTGTAATCCACAATGACCTCCTTGGCTTTGGAGACATGCACTGAGAGGTGATTGTCCTAGCACCACTATTCCAGGGCAATAGGCCATCTCATTGCAGAGGGAGATCAAACCTACAACTGCTGTGGCATCCACACACTTCACTTCTACACAAGCACCTTTACACTCTCAAGTATGATAGATAGAGTTAAAGGGTCCAATTTACATGTCACGATTAGTCCCTACATTGTGGGGCTGGACACAGACTTAGGTGGTATTGGGGGATTGGGACCGGATGTCCTCCCTGACACCCCAGCGTAGGTTCAAACGCATTGTCTCTGGCTTATCAGTTCCCGAAGTTCGTGTTCTACCAGATATGTCTTGATGGCTGCTCAATAATCTAGATATGGAGATCACAAAAAAGAGGTGAATCAGTTCAACTAGATCAGAAGTTTATTTGGAAACGTTTCCAAATAAACTTCTGTTTATTTCCAGTTGAACTGATTCACCTCTTTTTGTGTTCTACCAGATAATTTATATAAAAAGACGTATGGACAACCCTGAGGTGCAGTTTAATTACGCACAACTGCGATTACCTATTTTCTTGTTTTACACTGATAATATCTATTTTAATGCCAAAGGGTATTAGACAGCAGAACATATTAAATCTAACACCTTAAAACCTATTTTTTAAACAAGGTTTACAAATGGGCTTACGAAGGAAGTCCATTGTGTGTCATATTCCTTTCTTCATGTTTATATATGCTGATCTTCAAAATTATATCAAAACATACTTTTTAATAATTATATTCTTAGGTAAGTTCAGGAACAAACATTAATGGCATTTAAAGTAAAAAGTCATTATATCTAAATCATCAAACATAAACTCTTGGTTTTCTCATATTTGCATGCTGAATTCACAGACAAAATTAAAGTCAACATTAATGCCTTACCAAAGATATGTTGCTGGCAATGAGCAGAGCCTTGGCTCCAAGGCTCTGAGCAACCAATGCTTTCTGGCTGAAGTCACATTCACCCCTCATCACTACTGGAACCTTGCCCTGAACTGCATCGGGTGTGACCCCTGAGGGGTCACACAGCACAGTGGATGTCAGATTCACCAGTGGATACTGCTCCTGTAAGAGTACAACACCTCAATGTATTAAAATGCACCAACTGACATTGAACAAAATAAAAAATGGTGATGGTGGTGACAAGTCATAGACGTGAGTCAATCACGTCCATGCCTGTCGCAACTCTCAAGACATCAGAAATCCCCTTTAAGATGTTTCAAGCACTCTAAGCATGTATTAATTACGCAGCTTTACACAGTAGTAAGTTTGAGAAACAATCCAGCAAACGTTGTAAATTGTGTCTGTAGGCAGTAAGGATTTCCAGTTCCACTGTTTATACAGCAGTTCTTTTCAATGCTAAAAGCTACACTTATCTAGTGATATGAACTATTGAAACTTGAATGAGTTGGTAACTGCAGCTGGAAGGTACAAGAGCAAAGTTCCTTGAGTTAACTATGCTTATCACAAGGCTTCATGGAAAACTTACCGCAGTCTCCAGAGTCTGTGAGAGAGGCGTCCAACTCTGATTGTAAACAAGGCAGTAATCTTTGTTTGCATTTCCATTTGAAATGTGGAGGATAGCCTCTTGGCAATCTATCTACACAAGTGAAGGGAAAAAGAAACACCATATAACTGGGAACAGCATGACACGGCATAAGAGTAACAGAGGTGGAAGTATCAGGCTGCACTTGTTTAAATAAGTTAGACAGCAACAGCTGACGTGCCCTGACCCGGTCTTGTGAGTGGTGGTTTATTTCTACGGAATTTTCACAACTCTACATTGTCGTACTGTTAGAAATAAAGTTAGTAAAACATCTGGTTAAACAGATTTAGTCACATTCCCTAATCAAACCGACTGTTTCACTCGTCCACCGATATGTCTCATCCCCTTTTATTTCTTGGTTTCCCACAACAACGAATGGATACGAACTTAGCTAGGTTAACTAGGTTAGCCGTGTCGTGAAGACGACAACGTTAAAACAAGTAAGGGATAGGAGAAAATAATATCAGATCCGTTTTTGGTCTCCTCAGCGGGCCTTCTCATAGAGTCCGTTAACTTGGTTGTACTTATTTTCTCCCAATTAGCAACTTACCTGCGACGTCCAGAATACGACCGATAAAATAACGATCCCAACGGCTTTTGACATAATGGTAACATTCGTTTTCCCACAGAACCATGCAGCATCCGGATTAATGAACTCTTCTTCGACAAGCAATACTTTCCAGTCCAGTTCGTTTATGTTACTTGTGGTTTTGGCATCTTTAGTGTTCGGCTTGCTAGCAGTTGCTTGGCCACTTCCTGTTTGAGCTCATGACACATGACATGCTAACCCAGTAGTTTCTATTTCAGTCCGCCAGAATGAGGGCCATCACTAACCTGAGTCACCACCATATGTATTTGGTATTATTGAATATCTAAATTCAAATGTCATATGAACATAAAGACATGATTAATTAATATTCATTAATATAACTACATAAAATAATTCTGAATAAAGATTATTTTTCTGCCTCCTCTTTAATGCCAAATTAATCTATCTATCCATCCATCCATCCATCTATCCATCCATCCATCCATGACACAGCAGAGAATATAGCTCTTGCTGGTAACTACTAAAGGTACTTGTGAAGTCCACATTGATGAATATGTCAAAGAGCTACATTGACATTACTTGACATTTTCAGATGGTGCATGCAGAATCGTATCTACGCAGGTTTATTTTCTGATGAGCCATTATGGTATGGTTGAAGTGAAAAATTCTTAGATATGACTTATTACTATATATAGAAATGGAGACAAGTGATCGAGGTTAATCTCTTATAGTTAATACCCTCATTTCATTTTTTTAAATGTAGACAATTCCACCAATATACTGGAAATTGTGAGGTCCTGAACAGGAATTCTTGGTGCCTTTTGCTCCTGCAGGGTTCGGAGGTAATGACGAAAGAAGTTGACCCACAATTGAGTAATTATAAATTGGCAATGGTGCAACCCACATTTGGTGAGGGGTTATGGTGCAGACATATTTCTCATACCCGGACATCTCCAAAACATGGATCATTGGAAGAACTCACGTGGAACATGACATCAGACCAGACCCTAAATTACTTATGCATAGGGCCATAAAAAGACCTGGTAGGGCTGGTGCTGTGAGTCAGGAGCTGGTTGCACAACAGTATGTTAGAGTGGCTATAAAGATTTAGTCCACTCTTAGTTTTGCCTTTATACTAGTCTGTGAGTTAGACAGTTCTACAAACACAAAAAGACTATTGAGTTTTAACCCTAAAAGGTTAGCCACCCATGAGAGAGGGAGGAATATTTAGAGACCTTTTTTTTAGAGATATTACTCAATTCATCACTACATTTGACAAACAACTTGTCATAACTGTTGTGCTCTTCTCGCAGGAATAGGTTTTGTGCTGGAGACAATGAAGCTGAGTTAATTGATGTGGTTGCCTTGTCAGCCAATTTTTGTAACCATGTTACAAAGTCTTAATTTAGCGAAAGTGCATGGATAATTACTTTGATTAGTCAAGAACTACACCGTTTTCTGCAGCAAGTGATGTTAGATTAGGGGCGGCATGGCTCAGTAGGTAGAGCGGTCGCCTGGCAATCGGAAAGTTGCAGGTTCGATCCTTCCTGCAGAGAAGCATGTCGAGGTGTCCTTGAGCAAGACACTGTTCCCCTAAATCCTCTGACCTGTGATAGACTGGCGACCTATACATGGTGTACCCCACCTTTCGCCCTTTCTCAAATAGAGTGGAGCAAGGAATTGAAGAGCAGAAGAAGAAAACATTTATTCAAGTTTGATAATACAACAAGGGGGGCATGTTAGCTCAATGGTGCAGTTGAGTCTCACTCCATATGCTGTGTAACAGCTCCTTGCATATGTGAACCATGCATGATCTATATTCAGGCAGAAGAAACAGACACGCCAACACTTTAGGATCTTTGCTGCCTCTAAATGAACAAAATCTGACATGGCCTCCTCAGATAGGCAGGGGCTGTGAAGAGCATTCAGCACAGAGCAGGCTTACAAGGATTCTGATTAAAGGTTCGATTTTGGTTGGCATTCATTCTCCTTTCTAAACCGTTCTGGAGGCATGATTGCTCACAGTTCAGAGTTCATTGTGGCTGCTTGTCATTTAACCTTTAGCCACTTATTTCACCAGCTCAATAGGCCCCTTGTCCAGGCGTTACTGCACATGAGTGCTCTCTACTGATCATTCACAGCACAAATGTTCCACTTTGGTCAAATTAAATGACTGAAGAGGGGTTCCCCTTTTACAGTTTCAAGGCTTTGCAGAGGAGAGAAACAGATGAGGGATCTCTCCCACCAGAGAGACAGCGCACATCGAACAGGAGAGAAGCCCCAGTTTGGGCCAGGAGAGCCAAGCCCAGATCTCCACCAGATAACACAGGAGAAAGAAGAGCAGAGTATTCACAGACTATTCACTGACCAAGTTTGTCTGCTCCAGAAACTGTCTCCAGCCTTCATACTTTAAATACAGAGGTTAGTATTATAGGCCAAACCATGGGTGTGCTATGGGTTCCCCAGTTTCACCTATAGTGGCCAACTTGTATATGGAGGAAGTAGAGACGAAGACTCTGACATGCTATCCAGGTACACCTCCTAGTTATTAATTCAGATATGTGGATTACACCTGGGTCAAATCAAATCAGGACGTAACACATTTCACTGTTTTTATGAACTCAGATGACACCCACATCAAGATCCCCAGGGAGGATGTTAAAAGTAACTTGTTGGCTTTCTTAGATTGCGAGATTAAAAGTGGTTATGGGGGAGGGGGTAGTTGATTGTGGATGTTTACTATGAACCCACACATATGGATCAGTATTTAAAGTTTGACTCCTCCCACCCACTGGAGCATAAACTGGGAGTCATCAGGACTCTGTACCACTGAGCTGACAACATCCCCACTGACTCAGTGGCCGGGGAGGGGGAGAAATATCACATTAAACAGCCCCTGGTTAAGTGTGGTTACCCTATTTGGGCATTTGTCAAAGCCAGGAAGCCTCCCAAACAGTGCACCAGCCAAGTGGGGGGAGAAAAACAGCTACCCAAGCATGAACCTGTGGTGAACCCATATGTGAAGGGAGTTTCAGAACAGTTGAGATGCATACTTACAAAACATCCCATCTCAGTTGCTTTCAAACCCCTGAACACACTGAGTCAAAAGTTGGTCCACCCCAAGGACCGGGTCCCCCGGCACAAACAGAGTAACGTAGTGTACGCTGTTAAATGCCAGGAGGACTGCAGTGACTTGTACATCGGGGAGACCAAACAGACGCTGGCTAAAAGGATGGCGCAACATATGAGAGCCAACACGTCGGGTCAGGACTCTGTGGTCTACACCCACCTACAGGCTAGTGGACACTCATTCAAGAGGATGTAATGTAGTGTTAAAATAAAACATGATCAGTTTAAAACAAGAAAAATAGGTAATTTCAGTAGTGTGCAGTTGTGCGTAATTAAACTGCACTTCCAGGTAGTCCATATGTGTTTTTATAGAAATGATCTGGTAGAACACAACCTGTGTTCTACCAGAACACAACTGAAGAATGGCACCTTAACATGCTTTTGGGAGGAGCTGGGCATGGAACCAGCAACCTTCTAATTATTAGATGACCCACTCTACACCCCAAGCCATGCCAGCCAAGCTATTTTCCAAAATGTCTGCATGTAAATTACCTCAATGAGGGAGTCTAACATACCCTTCAATAAATACAATAGCATACCATTCAATCAAACATGATATATTTTCCATTTGCATTGAGATGCACTATGTGAGTGGAGACTCAGGCTGGCAAAACTAACAACACCAAACAGCATGGCTGTGTTGCCATGAAAAACAAGCACAGATTTACCTCTAGAGATAAGGGGCCTTTGCATGGAGGTTCCAGCATCCAGACACAGCTTCCACATCCAGCACCATGGTCAGCGCCACCATGTATGGAACGCCCCCTCATACTCCATCACATGTAGATGCTGCCAACTCCTAGTCACAACACTCTGCCTGTGTCAGCTCATCATCCTCGCCCATTAAGGGCATAAACCTCTTCAGCGAGACGGTGATCACTGTCTTCCTCTATGCAGGGCCAAATGGTGATTCATTTTTTTTGTCCCCTCGGCATCCACTCTCAGAGATTTTAGGGCTGGCAGGTGAGTCGACTTCCTTGGGCTTTATGTCAAGAAGGGGACAGCATCTGGGAAGTAAATCCTCATGGGTCGCCACAGCAGATCTTATAAATCCACACGATGATCTGGGAAAATGTATATCAGATGTCCTTCCTGACATAACCACTAACCCTGTGGATGGAGGCAAAGGTAGAGTGCTGGACGCCCTCCCAGTATTCATGGACTTGCACCCATGCCTTTCACCTGTGTATAATACTGTGATAACTGAACTAATTACCAGGCAGCAGGCCCAAATGCTCACTGTTATATTTGATTATTGTCTACATTTTATATTTTCTATAAGTTTTATTTTACATCGCTTTTGATATTCATATATCTTAAGATTCATTATAAAATAATCTATTGATAAAACAGTGTACTAGGGGTGTCAGGTGTGACTGGGTGGCAACGGCAAATTGTTTTCATGGCTCACGGCTAAGTAAGAGGGGGGCCAGGGACGAATTTTGCTCAGGGGGGGGCAACAGTACGGGCTCTGATCAGCTGCACTACTTGGAAATAAAAAAAATATTTATAGTAAAACAGTGCTTCTCAATGATATTGGTGCAACTTAAATAATTGATTGATTATTTTTGCACGTACAGATAAAACTACTATATGTTTTACGGTATTTCTTATACATACATCCATTCATCGTCATCCGCTTATGCGAAATCGGGTCATAGGGGAACTGGAGCCTATCTCCATTCTCATTGGGTGAAAGGCGGGGTACACCCTGTAGAGGTCACCAGTCTATCACAGGGCAGAGCAGTTAGGGGAACAGTGTCTTGCTCAAGGACACCTCGACACTCTTCTCTGTGAGTGCGGGGATCGAACCTGCAACCTTCCAATCACCAGACGACCACTCTACCCACTGAGCCATGCCATCCCCTTTTATTTCTTAATACAGATCTTTTGTAACTATACATTACCTATGGGTGAAACAGTGATGTTGGATAACAATATCGGTGTAACTAAGAGATTATTCTAAAAGTATATATTTTAGTAGGACG
>OMLC01056563.1:0-11249 GCA_900302585.1 Regalecus glesne
GACTTTAAAATTGACACAACCAGAGAATACAGTATTGATGGTGATGAACTGAAATACTTTCTTTGTAACCTGTTACTCATGTTTCTTTCCGTACCTGTCTTTTTCTCCCTCCTGTTGATGGCAGATCCGTCTCACCGATAATCTCGGGAAACTCTCCCACATCCTTGAGACTGACCACTTTGCCTTGGTGGTACACGAGCAGATCCAATGTAAGCTTTTCCCTCCATTTCAAGGTCCTCATATTATTCTCCTGCCATCCATAGAGCAGTCTGTCGAGAAGAGTGTTTGTGTGAAAATGGTAGTTTGCAGCTGAAAAAAATTGAGCTATCATTGAGCTAAATTTAGGAAAAGGCTCTGGGATAAATCGGGGATTAGAGGGGGCAGCATAGCTCAGTGGGTAGAGCAGTTGCCTGGCAATCGGAAGGTTATAGGATCGATCCCCGGTCCTGCACATAGCATACTGAAGTCTCCTTGAGCAAGACACTGAACTCCTAACTGCTCACTTGATGTACGTCGCTCTGGATAAGAGCGCCTGCTAAATACCTGTAATGTTAATGGTTCGAGGATATTGATACAGAGGTGCTGACACATCATGTATGTATAATTATGAAATTATCCAGTGCTTTTAATTAGAGCCTCTTACACAAGGTTTCCGGTAAGAGTTCAGGTGCTTTGCCCGAGGTTACTTTGGCATTGTTCATTGACACATCGCCTGTTATACTGTGACTGCTGCATTTGGGTAATCTTAGGGGACATATGGTTCACATATGTCCCCACATATGGTTCAGTAGTTTTAGAATGTGTTGCGAGTGGCCTTCACACTCATCTGTCTGATATATCAAAGTCCAGCTTGTAAGTTAGAGTGCCCATAAGAGATGTTGATTTTGGATTGTGCTCGGATCAACCCTGTGCCAGAGAGCCACACCATGTGGGAGACATGCATTTTTTTTGACCAACACAAACATGGAGGCAGACTTGTGTACGCAGCCAGCAGAACAGCACCTGTAAATGTCACATACTTACATCTATCTCTCATCACTCTCCCCTTCATATTTCCCCACTGTAGATTTGACTGATGGCTCTCCCAGTCTGAAGCAGATGGTTTTCGGGGTGGTGACTGCCATTGACCTGCTGAATTTCGTCACAGCCAGAGAAAAGAGAGAGAGGTCTATATCGGAGTGCTTTGATGAACTGTGACAGCCGTTGATTGAACATGCACGCACACATCTACTGCTCTTATCTAGTCCTAGACTCAGGTGTGCTGCCCACAAAAGCAGGCACAAGCTTGTCTGTGCCAAATACAAACAACACATTTTAGAATGAAATAAGCTCCTCTTTTACACTTTAACCCTCAGATATTTATCCCAAATGTGTCATTAGACTTTACAATGTACAAGCTCTCCAAAAAAGATAAAGAGCAGAATCATTTGAGAATGAACTTTCACATCGGATGACTCGAGAGCTATAGAAGAAAGCTGATTTTAATTTATTGACAACTATGTCCTTGCAAAGGATCTGAATTTAAACAGAGCCTGAATTTATCCACCCTGCTTCTCCAAAGAGCATTGTGCACGCACCACTAAAAATAATGAGTGGAGAACATAATTGAAGACACAAAAAGGTAGAAACACTGTTATTTACACGCGGGGGGGACTAAAGCGGCCAACCTTGCATGTATTGATTACTTTGGCAGCCCATTGGAGAGCAACTGGAAATGCAAATAGTTCACATCTCCACACTTTGACAGTGTGAAAGGGTTATTGGTGTGCTGGTTGTGAGAAGTGGCTGTCAGCATTGCCCCCTTCAGATGATTGATTAAATTTTGTAGGTTTCCTTGATGTAGTCCAAGGTTATTTGGGAGGCATACTCGGGGCCTGTTAGCTTTTTTATGCGTCATTGCCTCTGTAGAAATTTGGAGCTTTAATACTTATAAAAGGGTACCGGGGATTCATTGAAGCATGCTGCAATGAAGCACCCCATTTACGGTCTTGTATTCCAAAGTGACTGAATTTAGGCTGCAACCTCAAACCAAATAGTGGGAGAATAGACTGGAGGTTCATTCCATGGACATATTGCTACATGTATGGGGTCAAACTATAGACTTGGTTGACGGGAAAATCCTATGTTGTGTCTTTACGCATGCTCAATAATCCAGGTATGGTAATCACTAAAAAGTTAAATCTCTTCATTTGGATTGTAAGATGCTGTGGTTTGCAAATCATAGCATTTTACAATCCAAATTAATTGATTCAACTGTTCTGTGAGTCCTATGCAGTATACGTATTGTGTATGCTGTTTTTTTCTACACTATCATTTTTACCTTGTTTCACTATGCTTTTATGACTTTTCTCTCGGATGGCTGCGAAGTTATGTTTCTCTGTTGATGTGGTAACTGCATCATTTTTCAGTGTATTCCTATCTTATGTTTGCCAGTGAAACCTTAGAAATTATTAGTAATGGGATATGATAAGACCTAAATCAGTGTCTAATTTGATAATGCGAGAGAGGTAGAACTGTAAATAACTGTTATTTTCCACTGTTGCTTACTGTATGCTGCTCTGTTGTGTATGTGAAGACAGAATTAATCCATGTGAAATATATATATTTCTCATCCATCAACCTGTCCATCACCACTGCAAAAAAAGAAAGGGCTACCTAAATTGGTAGAATAATTGACCTTTCTAGTAAAACTGCAGCTCCCATATTTTAAATCAAAATAGGTTAACTTCTTCATATAAGAAATAAAAATAGCACACCAGCTCTCATTTGTAGCTTAAAAATTGATCCCTCAGGAAAGGAATCCATGCATCCATCACAACTATCATCCTAAGAACTGTATTCAATCTTAGCACTCAATGGGTAAAAGATAGGGAAACACCCTGGACGTGTAGCTTTTCCGTCACAGGGCTGAACAGTTAAGGGAGTTGTGTATTACTCAAGGACACTTGAGTATGAGGATTGAACCACATATTTTTGGATTATAGGGGATTAAAATTTTCTTTATTTGATATATTCTTTCCAATAATTGCAACTGGTCATTAAACTGCCTTTATTTATTGCCATGACAGTAAATTAATCCTTATTCGGATGTAAATGATGAACAATAATCAGCCCAAAAAGTAAGCTTGCATTTCAATATCAGTGGAGCCATTTTGTTTCTCTTGGTATTCAATCACAGATTCGATATTTGTCAGTTAACACTTGTACACACGTGAGATTATCGAACATATACTCGAGAAACACACGAATCTAAGATCAGTCCTATGTGGAGTTGGCATATATACTCCCGTGTCTGCCTAGGTTTGCTACCACCATCAAAAAGACTTGCATTTCAGTGTCAACACGTCTACCTGTTCCACTGAGCAAGGCAGTAGGAAGACTTGGAGTTGGTCACTTGACAATGCAGTTTCTTCTATACAATAGGGTGGGCTTAAAGGAGTGAACAAATCTCATTGTAAAAATATAGTGATCAGATGAAGTGGCTTTCCTTTCCTACGTACAGATATGCTGCTCAGTGCCGAATTGATTTTGTGTTGGCCGCGCAGTGTAGTGTTGGGTCTATATACACTACTCTCCCGGGGGACGTTTTTTCCGCGGAGCATCCAACGTATAAGCACCTGCTACAAAGGACGATTGTTTTGGGTTTTTTCCTCATTCAATTGTGTTTAGACTCCAGGACATGTTTGATTACAACAAAAGGAGCGCACCCGTTTTCGTTGCGTTATCCAATCAGCGGTTCAGATTCATGTAACCCCGCCCATCGCGTCGGGACGTCTGTTGTGTCGCTGCTACGCTCCAGGCTCGACAGGCAGTATGGCGGAAGAGGAAGGTACTCTCGACTTGGACGGGTTTGAGAAACAATTACGGTGTTTATTCGGTCGTCACTCGAGTCATGAACTACAGGTCGAGAGCAAACCGTTCTGCTCGGAGTTTTGTAAGGTAAGGAGATTGATTCAAACTCCCCTTCGTGTTTGTTAAAGATTTTTGAGTATGTCGGCTTTCTCCCCTCCCCCAGAACTGTCCAGCTGAACGTAGCTCACGCACGGGTCAAGCGTCTGTTCTAAACTGAGCTAAACTAAGCTAAGCTAAACTAAATTGGCTCGTAAGAAACAGTTATTTGTTTGTGGAAACTAATGCGTTGTCACAACTCTCTCCTAAATAGACTGTTATTTCACGGGACTTGGTTGTTTTTAAAATCAATGACGCAGCTAAGCCGAAGGCTAGCAATTGCGATTGCGTTTCCAAAGCGACATGGGACACTTAAAACTAACGTTAGCTTAGCTAATTTAGCCTGTTAGCTAGCCGTAGTTTGCTATATTTTTTCCTGTTCACCTCAAGTAAAGACAGTTTAATCGTTGGTATTAATGAAGCTGTCAGTCAGGAAAATGTAGGGTACCCGTTGGTCGTGGGAACACGGCAAACATTTAACATACAGGATATTACTCGCAGCCTTAAACTCAGCCCCATATTCCAAATTTAGATTTACCAATTTTGTAATTGTATATACCCTACAATTAAATATGACTTTCTAAAGCAGCTATTAAGATCAACAGCATTTGCTTATAGACCTGTGACAATGTAGACCAGGAGGTAGACTGGCGATTAAATGGACGGTTCCTTCAGAAAGGCTGTCGAAGTGTCCTTGAGCCAGACACTGAACCCCTAACTGTGGAAACCCTGAGACGGAATGGCGGGATGTTTCCCTGTCTTTCGTCCAATGAGCATTGGGATAGACTCCAGCATGACTCCGCAACCTGACTTCGGATAAACTTGTACAACAAAGTAGAAATACTGTCTACTATCTGTATATATTAGTTTTCAATAATGCATGTCACAGACCTCTGTCCCCATCAGCTATGGGAGGTTTTGGAGTGATGGAAGCTACTGCTCTGAGGAAAGTCATATATCTTTCATGCACTTACGAAAATAACAAAACCCAAGGTTAAGAGCTAGTTGAATTTCTAAAACATCAGGCCAATAAAGTTAGATTTCATCTTAAAATGTAATAAATTCTTCCATGCACTAGTATAAATGATATTGATAACAAGAATGTTTCATGTTCAACTGCTATTTGACTTTAAACTGTCCCTAATAAATAGTGTTCATTATATGTTAATAATGATGACGATAATAATAATAATATCATTTAGGGATAAATAATGTCCTTTATAGGGACAGTGCATATTGATGAACATTTAGATTGTAAAAATATCAGATGTAGCCACCAGGCTAATTTTGATTCGTTGTCCCAAGCAGTTAGGGGTTCTGTGTCATGTTCAAGTAAACGTCATACATCTTTGTTATTTATAGATAACCGTAAGATTTCTGAATCTCTACCGTCAAGTAATAGTTACGAAAATTTAGACAACTAAGTTTTACCCTCAGTAGTGTGTGAACTGTTGGAAGTCCAATGCAAGTGTCTTGATGCATGTTCAATAATCCAGGTATGGAAATCACAAAAAAAGAGGCGAATCAGTTCAACTGATCAAAAGTTTATATGGAGACGTTTCATCACTCACCAGGTGACTTCTTCAGTCTGAGCTGAAAACAAAAAGCCCCCCCTTATAAACAGTACATTAATACTACACATGAACCCAGCCTATTGTTGTGTGGTATCAATGTACTGTTTATATGGGGGGAAATCTTTGTTTTCAGCTCAGACTGAAGAAGTCACCTGGTGAGGGACGAAACGTCTCCAAATAAACTTGTGATCCTGTTGAACTGATTCACATCTTTTTGTGAAGTCCACTACAAGTGTGCTTAGATGTGGACAAGCTTGTTTTTAAGGTCTGTATCTACAGGTATTGTAGTGATACATTTGATATGAGGGGTTATACACAGGTTAGTTGTTCCTGTCAAGGTGACAGTTGTACCTACTTTTTAATTTCCTCATACACTTAACTTACTTGAGAGGGGGGGTTACCATAGGGTTACCATCACTTAGGGGTGGCATAGCTCAGGAGGTTGGGCGGTTATCTAGTATTAGGGGATTGGTGGTTCAATCCCTTTCCCCTGCAGAAAGTGTATTGAGGTGATCTTGAGCAAGAAACTGAACTCCTAACTGCTCCTCAAGCAGCTGGCTGCAGTCTTGTTTACTCCTAAACAATTGGATGGTTTAAATTCAGAGAACAAATTCTACCAGTCTTGTCTTGAAGCATGCTCAATAATCCAGGTATGGAAACCATAAAAAGAAGTGAATCTCTTCAACTAGGTCAGAAGTTTATTTAGAAATGTTTCTAAACAAAATCACCTCTTTTTGTGATCTACCAGTCTTGGTTGTGTGGCAAATAAAAAAAAAACGGTTGTCACTTAAATTCATACTCAAATGAATTCCCTCTTGGGTATAGCAAGCCAGCTTTGTGGACAATGTTCTGATTTTTTTTGTTTAAACAGTATTGTGCCCATAATTAAGAGTAGCTCATGCAAAACATTCTTCCTATCCATAATGACTAGCAGCAGTAACTGTTCCAAACAGTTATGATAGTTGAGTGTAGCTTCCACTCGCTCACCAGGAACTCCAGTAAGACAGACTGTCTATTTGTTACCACAATAACACTTGGTGATCCATTTCTAGAAATTGTTTCTGAGGAAGAAAAAAAAACCCCAGCTGCTATACTTATTACTTGTGCCTAATTCTGCACTGACTGTGATCGGTTTTAAAGTGTTGCAGTTGGCTGTCTAATAGGTGTGAAATTCCTGATTCTGTTTAGTAATATGTCTGCTCACAAAAAACACTGCCCACTGCATCTTGTGTGCTGAACTTTGCAAAAGTGCTTCACTCTGCCAAAAAGGAAGCTAGGCTGTTTTCTTCTAAAGTGATTCCTCTTTTTATGTCTAGCTCTCTTTTCCCATAAACTTCCATGTACGATAAAACTGCATGCCATTTAAGTAAGTGGAATAATGTAAATTGTATCACCAAAAAAAGCCCAAACAGAAGCAATACCTTCACACAGCTTATAGTCTGCCACTTGGCACCTCCCTATTTGTATTGCTAAACAGAATAGTAATATAATATAATCTATAATATTAATATAAAGTGAACATACCTTGATGTTTTATTTGATTTTCATTTCCCCCACTCTTTGTCCTTTTCTCCTGATAGCTGGTGGAGGAGCACACCCGTCTATGGCAGGTACCACTGCCTCAGCTCAGGATCCTCGAGACGGCTCTCTACTATTTTGTTCGAGCCTCCACCTTCTTTCCATCAAACTGTGACCATGTGCACTACACACTTGACCGTCTGGCCTTGTAAGTAAAACACGGGCAAGGCTGTTATGAAACTCTGGCAAATAGGTAACTGGAAGGCAAACTTCGAGACTTTACACCATCCGATTTCCACATTGAGTACCTTAAGGAGTTTTCTTAAGTGTTTTATCAATTGAAAAATGTGACCACACCAAGTCAATCCACGCCGCATTGATTTGCGTTTCAATTACTAGTTAAATCACCCCAACTTGCCCCTGAGATGGACCATTACCAGATTTGGGCCAAAGCCTGCCAGACACACCTCCAAGTGGGTTGGGGCAATGTCAGATGGGCTTCATCAGCTCAGTGACTCTTCTAGATCAGTTTTGTCATTTTGTCTCCATTTTTCAAGCAATGAGATAGATGCCAAGCAAAATAGTAACAACCAAAACCGGCCAATTTATATTTTTGTGCATGGGTTCCCAAGTTAAGTTAATACCACTAAGGTGATGATTGTTACAAAATCCCTTTTATTACAATTGCTTTAGTAATTACTGTGGTTTAGGCTTACTCTAGCTGCTCTTGTTTGTCCGAAGTAGACAGCAACTGCAATAAAATGTGGCTCTGCTACAAATACATGCTACACCATACCAGCACAAAGGGTGAACATGTATTGGCCACATTTATAACTTCACACTGTGGCATGTTTATATAATAAATATATGCATTTTTTTTCCTAAAAACATCTTATTTGTTTATTCATTCATTCTTTTGTTGACCGGGCTTTGCTGTGGGTTCTTAACCTTTTTCATGGGTGCCCAAGTGCCCATGGGCTTGGCACCTGTGGTAACAACAGCCTGAATATCCATGCTTATACCAACAGCCGTTAACAGTGCAATGGCACACAACATTAAAGAGGCCCCTGCTTTTAAATGTTGTTGATTCAAGACAAGTGCATCATCATTTAAAGACACACTTTTAAGTGGTTAGTTGTAATGAAAATGCAAATGTCATGCTGGGCTGATGCTCCAAGTCAAACCAAATCAAGCCAAGGCAAGAGTTGTAATGGAAAAGTTGCCCTCAAGCCCTCTTTAGCTTGCCAATTTTTATGTTCCTTTATTCACAATTTGTATCTAAGCTGTTGTGGGATAAGGTGGTGAGGTGAGGGGTTTTTGCTTCAGTGTGGTGACCTGTATTTTACACTACCGTGTAGTCAATTCTCTGCCCTAGTGAAGTGTCTTAGTTGCTAATTTCCCTGCATGCTTCAGAAATATTGTTCTCTGGCCGTCTGATCCTGTCGACTCACTTTGCTTGGAGGGATGCAGCATAAAAGAATGTCCCTCTGGATCATTCAATTTTCTTCCTCAAAATATGACTTACGTGTATCTGCTGTTATTTTTGCTTGGTACATTTCTTACTCTTCTTGCCAATGACCGATCACACTCCTCTGGATGTTTAGTAGTGTAATATCCCTTCAGATTGAAATCATCAGGACAGTAATTTTTTCCTTGCAAATTAGATGGATTTTCAGACGCATTAATTTAAGCAAAGAATTAGCCCCATGTCCTTTTCTGTTGGACTTGCTGTTTGGGTTTTGAAAGTCACATTTTTACAAACAGCAACAACAATTCATGTTTGCAAGCTCAAGTGAGATGTTTCACAGTAGGCTAGCCTACTCGCGTTTCCTGGCTACATTGTGAGTCTGTGAGTGCTGCAAAATTGACATCAGGCTGTCATCTGCAAGTCGGCCCCCACAACTAATTTAAATTGACTTCTTAACTGGGGCCGCAGTAGCTCAGCAGCAGAGTGCACCCTTAAAAGTCAGCCGCCATGGGTTTGATCCCACTGCAGGTCTTCAGGAAAGGCATCTGGCCTTAATCCTCCATGCTTTGGTAAATGTGAAGATATATTGTAAATTTGTCAGCACACTAAAAGGCGCTACATAAAAATAAGTCAATACACCATTTAATTTGAAGTAGATGGACGAATATTAAGATAAGAGAGATAGGATAAGATATTCCTTTATTAGTCCTGCAGGGGGATATTGCAGTGTTTCTGTAGCAAGTGGAAAGCATTGTAGGAGAGGCATCACATCTATAACATAATGTGTAACATAGACAATTCAACACGGAAGAAATATGTACATTATATACAGTATGGACAGACAAGTTTTACTCATTTTTAAATTATCCAGTATATTGATGCTGTTGTTGTACATGTTTTGGGGTTATTCTATTGGGGGAGCAGTGCTGATTATAGAGTCTGACAACTGTGGGAAGAAAAAACCTACGGAAATGCTCCTTCAAACACCTTAGATGCAGTAACCATGTCACTGCTTAGACTGGTTATCCAATGTTTAGTCGCAGGGCTAGATGTATCCATGAATTTTATAATACCACGGTGCACATTAAACTACTTCTCAGGCTGGATGTATTCAAATATTTCTGGAATTATTTTATAGAACATCAATATTGGCTATTGACAAAGATTTTTCACTCCCCCACGCAGGAGTATTTTTGAGCTGTTGCTGTTCTTTGACCATAAGGACTTCCATCGGGATCCACTGAAGCACTTCACAATTACATTCCAGGTAAGGCTGATGGATGGATGAATGTTTTACTTTATCTTGTCTTATCAGCTACAGGTTGTTAGTAAATGTGCTATGCTGTAGATAAAAATAATATTGATTGTCTTTAAGTCGATTTAAGAGAAAAAGCATTGCCAAAATATATCTAGTGCTACTTCAGCAAGTGAGATAACCAAATTAATTTAAAAGAGGAATTATCTTACAGCATAGATGGTAAAAGGAGAAGTATAGCTCAGGACGTAGGGTGGTCTTCTAGTAATTGGAGGATTAAAGGTTTGAGCCCCTGCAGAAAACATGTGGAAAGTGTCCTTGAGCAAGAAACTGAATGCCTAACTGCTCCCTGGGCTGCCCATTGATCCCATACAACAGGATGGGTTAAATGTAGAGAAGAATTTCATTTTATTTATGTACAATGACAAATAAATAATGCTTCTTCTAATAACTCTTTGGGATTCATTTTTTTTCCAAGCATCAGTGAATTAGAGTCCCATGTTCCTCGATCTGACAAGATGTTTGATTTTATTCCTTGAGACTAAGCAAGATAATTATAGGACACTATTGCTTTCACTTCTGTCTTTCAGGAATGTTTTTTGGCCCTTTCGAAGCACCAGAATGTTCACTTGCGACAAGTGAAACATGTGATGGAGAATGGCGGGCCATGGGCAAGCCCTGCCTTACAGGCCATCCTTGAAGAGTCCAACTTACCTCAGAATGAAAGTTAGTAGAAGCTTAGAATTTTCTGCTATGTCTTACTGTTATATAATTCCCTCTCAAACTAACCATTTATTCGGGAAAAGTTGATATACTTTCAACATATGTTAGTGATACTTACTGGGTTGGGCATCCTAGACCATTTGGGCCCTGAAATATGCTATTCTTATGGGAACACAGGCTGCACTTTATTTTCTCAGAGTGAAATAATGTAAGATTTACCTCCAACTTTGAGTATAAAGCATATTTTTATTTACTCAGATATCAATGCAAAACATTGATTATGTATCTCTAAAATGCAAAGTACTTGTTTGAGCAAGGTATCATTCCAAACAAAGGCAAACTTTGTATCAAACAGGTCATTGTTGAGGAAATACCTTGATAAACATTGTGAATTATTAATGAGGAAACTGAGTAATCAGAGGTACTGTTTTTACTGACAGAATAATTTCTTTGTTTTGAAACCATTTATTTGCTCATTTGATTGGGGAAATTTATATATATATATATATATATATATTAGGGGGCGGCATGGCTCAGTGGGTAGAGCGGTCGCCTGGCAATCGGAAGGTTGCAGGTTCGATCCCCGATCCTGCAGAGAAGCGTGTCGAGGTGTCTTTGAGCAAGACACTGTTCCCCTAACTGCTCCCCTCTGTGGATGGGGGTCAGAATTCATCCACCGTATCCCTGCGTGTCGTAAGAGGCGACTAAAGGGTTGGCGTCAGGAAGGGCATCCGGTCATAAAAACTTCGCTCCACAACAAAAT